>JANAVB010011396.1:4065730-4275480 GCA_029216955.1 Iris pallida | reverse complement strand
TAACACAAAAATCCAGAGTCTCAGAATAATAATCAGTATAAAGATACTACAACAGAAATAAACTAGCTGGCTCACAGGCCAGGCAAACCTAACTACTAGGCTACTCCGGGTGGGCGAAGTCAAGAGGCTCTACCACTAAGCCCCTGTCAAGGTCAAGTCCATCAGACTCTATCCCGTAGTAAGTCGGGCAATCAGCCTCTAAGTCATCTGTAAAATTTTATCAACGTATCCTGTCAGGAAAATGAGCAAGTACAAAACACCAACAGCAGTCCATATGAATTGAGAAATACTATAAGAAACAGCATAATGGAATACACGACCAAAAATATAAGGGACATGGGAACCATTGAAAGCCGAGTTACAACCCTTAAACCAAACAAGGACCGGGGTTGTAACCCTTCTTTCAAACAGAACTTAGTCAAAATATGGTATAGTAAAAGGGTAGAGCATGTGAGAAATGAATCAAAGCATGGTGAAAAGTCAGTAAGTAAAGCTGAACTGGAATATAAGATATAGCAATAATGTAAAATGTGATTTGAATTATTAGAGCGATATGTGATCAGCTAGGGAATCATGGTAGGTTTATCCACTTGGCCCGACAATCACATGAAATCTAGAAGGGTCATGCCGGCCAACCTGGATAACATGGACATGGAGTATCTGCTACACCCTACGTGAGTGAGGGTGGCGCTAGCAAAATAGTGACATGGGGCTTTGATCACATAACCCCTAATAATTCCCCATCCCCGAATAGTAACACGGATCCGAAAATAACACGTCATGACACGGAACTTAAAAGCAGGTGATCAGCCCACTCCAAGTCCATGTCTATACAAGTACAGAATACTGAAATATTACATACTCATATACCAAGGGAGACAAGGAATAACATCACATGACTGATCCGACGTATACTAGTCGTGAAACCGTCGTGTCGGGAATCATGTAAAACACTACAACTGAATCGGATATAGTAGATATCAAGACAATGAAAACTATCAGTGAATGTACTCGTCTGTGGTCCTGAGCTGATAGGTGAACAGAGACCTCAGAGCGATCACAGACCTAAGATAAGATACTATGAGTCAAACAGGACTAAATACTGAAAAAAGAAACTAGTACAAGCCATGAATGCAAGTCTAAGTCAAAACTAGGTCAATCTAGGTCAAACTGAGTCATACTTAGTCATACTGGTTCATACTAGGTCATACTAGGTCATTGGGAGTCATTCCAAGTCAACTAGGTCAATCTGGATCAACGGTTGACTTACAGTTGACTTTTGGTCAAAAAGTCAACTCTTGTCAACCCCGGTCAACTCTAGGTCAAACTGGTCTAATGTTGACCAACAATTGACTTTCAGTCAACTGGTCAACTCTGAGTTGGTTTCGGTCAAATCGGGTCGCTTAGAGGCTAAGTTTGACTCTCGGTTGACTTTTGTTGACTTTTGGTCAAAACGGTCAACCGACGTTAAAACTAGTCTTAGAGTACCATATTTGATCATTACCAACCACGGGAATCAAGTTCTAACACCATCTTAGACTTCTAACACTAATATCCCATTTCTAGGCAAAACTAGCATTTACCCTTCCCAAGTAAATCCCGATACCTTGCCAAAAACCAATGAAACCTTGCAAATTGTCACTCCCCGATCCTGGAATACGTATTTTAATACTTAACCGATAAATTGTATTTACTTTGTATTTATACGATATTTATATTCTAATTTCTTCATGTATTTCCCAAAAATATTCGATAAAATATTATTCGTAATTTATTTTCTGCATTTGGGCCTACAGTTTTGGCTCATTTGGGGAACCTATTCTTGGTTCACCTGGTTCATCATGAACCCATGGGTTCAAGATTCTATATAATAACTCAACTCATTCTCTCTCATCTCATTTATTTTCTCTCATTTACTTTCCTCCACCAACCAAGGCAAGTACCAACTTGCTCAAGAGATGGATCCATAAATGTTGTTGATGTTTTCTTACAAAATTATTTGTCAAAATATGTTCTTCTCCTTATTCTATACTAGTTTAGAACTTGAAGTTTTCCATTTTGAAGCTTTAATCTTTGTAGATCTAGGTTTTAACCATTTTCGGATTTTCTTGGTTTTGATGTAGCAAACTTTATTATTTTAAGTTTTGATGGTACCATGTTGTAGAGAATTGTTTACCCCATTTTGACCTAAGGAAGTTTCGATTTGGGCTCCGGATGAAGGTTTTGTGTAGTTTGGAAGCCATGGTTGCTTGGCTCCTCTTCTCGGACAAGTGGAGAAGAAGAGCAGTACTTGACCGCATGAATCCTCATGCGGCAAGCCTCTGAGCCGCATGGCCTTTCCAGCCGCATGAGACTCGTTCGAGCTCAGCCGCATGGAAAGTCCTTCCTAGCCGCATGAGACTCGTTCGAGCTCAGCCGCATGGAAAGTCCTTCCTAGCCGCATGAGACTTGCTTGAGTACTTGACGCATGAATCTTCATGCGGCAAGTAATTGAGCCGCATAGCCTTGTTCAGACTCAGCCGCATGAGCCCCTGTTATCTGAGCCGCATGGACTTCATGCGGCTAGCCTTCGAGCCGCATGAGTTCTTTTGTACCCGCCGCATATGCGCTACTGTTTTTGGGCCGCATATGTATCATCCATCATCCAACCGCATACGCTGATACCCCTTCGTCCGCATGAACCCGCCCTTCCAGCCGCATGCGCCTTGGGCTCTGAGCCGCATGAGCGTGTAGCCCCAGCCGCATGAACCAGTATTGACCCGCCGCATGGACTCACTCCCCTTGGGCCGCATGGACTTTGTGCCCTATATTGTTACCTTATTATTATTATTATTATTATATATATTATATGCCCATTTTATATCCTTACGCCTTTGTCCCGAGCATGATATGAGCACTAATGTGACCCCGGGAACAAAGTGTTCCTCCTTACATGTACCTGAATGTCCCAGTTCTTGTTCATGCTCGACAAAGACTCGTAACTCCACGTGGCGTATTTGCAATGATGCATTACACTAAGGAGGGTAGAACATGTTGACATACTGATTGACATGAATCCTCTTTGGGGTACTCGTACTAAGTACGATTTAGGAGGATAATCATGCAGGCCACAGCATGTGAGTCCAGATTTCACCTAGGGTTAAAGGCAACTAAATATACTAGATGCATGGGGAGGGCAAAATCCCGAGATCGTGTTACACCAGCCGCCTTGAGATACTGTCTTGACGCGCCGGCTGGTCTCCACGGATACTGTGTCATCTGCAACGAGTGGATGACTGTATCCGATTAATTCCTGCTATATATTATTTTTGCAAGGTGGCCTTGCGAGGGACCTGTGCTCAATCATACCTGTCTACGCGAACCCGGGTTGGCTAGCCTTGCTGGAAAGATACGATCTGAGGATTTCTATAACATGATGCGAGGATAACCTCGTCCCACTAGAAACTCGTAGACTTGATTGGCCGTGAAAACGACTTGCTTGTATCCTATTACCTTCCGTGAATAACTGAGGGAAGCGGACTGTCATGGTACGTGATCCAACCCATGTTCTTGTTTGATTGTTGGGTTGGTTATCGTACTATGATAGGCTGTGGACCGAAGTTATGAACGGAAGACTTATTCTGGTTGTGAAGTGCTACTTCTGTGAATGACTGAGGAACATGGTCTATCATGGTACATGATCCAACCCATGTTCTTGTTTGATTGTTGGGTTGGTTATTGTGCTGCGATAGGCTATCGACCGAAGTCACGATCAGGAGATTTTATTGTTTATACCTTTAACTTATGCGAAAGTTATAGAGTACGACGCGTCCCGACTCCATGCGGCACCTTTTGTCCTTGTTTGGTTGTAAGGGTGCCATATGGGTTCGAGGATGTGCGTTACCCTATAATGTAGCATAAGTATTACTATTATCAATCATTCTATTAACTGGGTTTTTAATCTTAACTCTTGTGCCCCCTTTGGCGGTACTTGCTATTCGGGGCTCCCCGCTGGTTTTGTTTGGCCAGATCCCGTAGCAGAGCCTGAGGACACGATCTTCCTCCCTGACATCCGTGGTGCATACTAGGAGCATGCAGTTCGGGGACTCGAGTGGGTTTCTTCTCCACCACTCCTGCTTATACTTTTACGGCGTTTAGCCACCGGCACCTATTAGCCGGATTACTTGAGATTTTGTGTCAGTATATAATTGTAATTAAACAGACTGCAGCTGTGTATAATTTTGTACTCCTGACTCTCCGAGATAGCTAAATTATGAAGCTAGTCTCTCATGATCATTTTGATACAGCGTCAGGGACGCCTTACTGCTTTATCTTTAATGTTCATCTATTTGCTGATGTGATTTGATTGATTGAGACATAGAACTCTGTGGGACCATAGGAGACTTGATTGTAGCATGTACCCCCTAGTCTCTCGACAGCCACGATCGCCGTATGACGTTACGTACCTTATATGGTGTAGCTGGCCTAGTCCGTCTCCGTATTTCGGTACTGGGGCGTGACAAGGTTTAGTGGTGGCCCATGCAGGTCTGATTTTCAGACTTGTGGGGTATTGCGAATTATTAGGAGTCTCAACCAAAACTTGTTTCCCTTGAAATTCTGTTTCGAACTCTCTGTCCTTGCCTTGATCTCTAGCTTGACTTGCATCTTCGAAATCTTCCTCGTCCGGACTTGATAATCTTATATTCTTCTTCATAGGGGTGCTTCATTCTCAGTAGCGGGAGAGGCCCATGAGGAAGAGCAGCAAGAACATGGCTCGACTAGGCAGCAACAGGGGAGAGAACCTTCTCCAGTGCAGGCACGAGCAGAAATGGAACCAGAGGCAGTACAGCCGCAGGGTATTGAAACTCCTGCAGCACCAGCAGCGACGGCAGTACCAGACGCCGTAGCACTCCTGGAGATCATCCGGGGGTTTCTTGTCACTAACCAACAGCAACAGACTCGGCAGCAGGAGCAGAACGTGTTGCTGAACCAAGGGATTCAGTTAGCTCTTGAGAGGAGTGCCGGGGTTGACTCGGGAGCATCAGGAAGGTTCCGTCGCTTGAACCCGAGGTATTTTGATGGCACGGAGGATGCCATCACTGTGGATGGATGGATTCAAGACATTGAAGCCATTCTTGTGGCAGCCAAGGTTCCAGATGATGAGAAGGTTGATCAGGTCAAACTGGTACTTCAGGATCTTGCCCGCGACTGGTGGGCATCAGAAGAAGTTGGTACAAGATGCCCTGTTCGTTGGACCACCTTCAGTGACAGATTCAAGGCCAAGTATTTTGGCGTAGTAGCTCGATATGAGCTCCAGCAGAAGTTCATCAGTCTCAAGCAAGCAGGCAAGACTGTAGATGGGTATGCAGCAGAGTTCTGCAGATTGTGCCGTTTTGCACCAGCAATGGTGGCAACGGAGCCAGAGAAAGCTATGAGGTTCCAGCAGGGACTTCATTTAGAACTACTACAGCTTGTGGAGGGACATGACTACCAGACGTTTGACGCTGTCTTGACGACAGCCCGGAGGCACGAGCTTATCCAGCAGTGGTTGGCATCGAGGGCAGGAGGTCAGAAGAGATCTCATTCCCAGGTTGGAGGAGGAGCGATGCAGCGAACATCGGCACCAGCACCCGGTGTACGTATTCATGATGCAGGAGCGCCGTGGAGGACGGTCGTGTCAACTAATACAGCGCCAGTTTGGCATCAGCAGCCGAGAAAACCAGCAACAGCGTCAGGGAGCACCCCAGGGCTGTACATTCTGTGGGAAGGCAGGGCACACGAGAGAGGTGTACCGGTCAGCGAATGGCTTATGCTTGAGGTGTGGTAGTTCAGACCACCGTATTTCTACTTGTCCTATGATGCAGAGGCCAGGAGGGCCAGCTCAGCAGTTTCCAGCATTGCCAGCTCCAGTGGCAACCCCGAGTGGAGGGCCAGTATTAGCAGTAAGGCCCCTAGCCCAGCGTCTACCAAAGCAGGCTCAGATGTTTCGCCAGGCACAGGAAGCCGAAGGCCCTCCGAGGCAGCAACAGCATGGTCGAGGAAGGCCGCAACAAGGGGCTCCTCGGGGCCAGGCTCTCACATTGACCTTGGGAGAGGCTCTAGCGTCTAGTGACGTGGTGGCAGGTAAAATTCTCGTCACCTCATTTCTTGCTGTAGCATTATTTGATTCAGACGCTACTCATTCATTCATCTCTGCACAATATGCTATACGGATTGGATTAGAGTTTGAGGCATTGTCGGAGAGGATGGATATACTCACCGGCAATGGGCTCGTAGAAGTTAGCAGAGTGCGCTTTTCATGTTTGGTGGAGGTGTGTGGGCATTTACTGCCCGCATCATTGATTGAATTCCCTATGGGGAATTTTGATGTCGTTCTTGGCATGGACTGGTTGAGAGACAGTCATGCGACAATTGATTGTAGAGGAGGTAGGGTCATATTCAGCGTTCCTGGAATGGAGCAGTTCATCTTTACTCGAACTTTGAAGGATCAGGCCGGAGGCGTCATCTCAGCAGCAGTGTCAGAGCCAGGACAGATTCCGAGAGTGGTCGAAGATTTTCTCGACGTCTTCCCTGATGAGCTCCCAGGGATACCCCCAGTCAGAGAGGTAGAATTTAGCATTGAGTTGAACCCTGGATCGAGGCCTATTGCAGACAGAGTTTACAGAATGTCGCCGTCAGAACAGGATAAGTTGTATCAACATGAGGAAGAGTTGAAGTCTAAGGGATTCATCCGAGACAGTAAATTGCCCTGGACCGCGCCAGTGATTCTAGTTCCCAAGAAGGATGGGTCGACGAGGATGTGCATCGACTTCCGCAAGCTGAATGCAGTAACAGTGAAGAATAAGTACCCGCTACCAAGGATTGATGACCTGTTTGACCAGTTGAGCAAGGCCAGCATCTTTTCCAAGATCGATCTTCGGCCGGGATACTATCAAGTAAGAGTCCGGGAGCAAGACATACCGAAGACAGCATTCAGATCTAGATACGGGCATTATAAGTTTTTAGTGATGCCCTTTGGACTAACCAACGCCCCCGCAGTATTCATGGATTTAATGAACCGCATCTTTCTGTCGTACTTGGATAAATTTGTGGTGGTGTTCATAGATGACATTCTTGTCTATTCCAGCAGTGAAGAGGAGCATGAGAAACATCTTAGGACTGTCTTGCAGAAATTGAGGGAGCATCAACTTTATGCGAAGCTCGACAAATGTGAATTTTGGTTAGATCACATTTCGTTCCTGGGGCATGTAATCTCTGGGGCAGGAGTGTCAGTGGATCCGAAGAAGATTGAGGCCGTAGAGCATTGGCCAGTCCCGAGAACGGTTGTAGAAGTGCGAAGTTTCTTGGGATTAGCTGGTTACTACAAAAGGTTCGTGGCGGACTTTGCCAAGATCTCTGCGCCCTTAACGCATTTGACGCACAAGGATGTAGAGTTTGTTTGGTCAGCTAGCTGTCAGGCATCATTTGAAGAATTGAAGAAGAGATTGATCTCAGCCCCGATCTTGACGCTTCCGGTAGGAGCGGGAGGCTTTACAGTATATTGTAACGCATCTGGGAAGGGTCTTGGATGTGTATTGATACAGCATGGAAAGGTGATAGCATAAGCGTCTCGACAGCTTCGAGACCATGAGAAGAATTACCCGACTCACGATTTGGAGTTAGCGGCTGTGGTGTTTTCACTCAAGTTGTGGAGGCATTATTTGTACGGGGATCGGATAGAGATTTATACTGATCATAAGAGTTTGAAATACGTATTCACGCAACGAGATTTGAATATGATGCAAAGAAGATGGTTAGAACTGCTGAAGGATTTTGATTTAGATCTTCAGTATCATCCAGGCAAGGCGAATATAGTTGCAGATGCACTGAGTAAGAGAAACAGTGCCTTTATCCTGACCTCGCAGAAGCATATTTTAGAAGACCTTCAGAGTATGGGAATCGAAGTAGTTTTGCCAGGGGATATAGGAAGAATGACCAGTATGCAGATTCAGTCAACCTTAGTAGAGAGGATAAGGGCAGCACAAACAGGAGATCCACAGATTCAGAAGTTGCGGTCGGAGTGTGAATCAGGCCGTAGGAAGGAGTTAGTGATTCATGAAGATGGTACGCTCAGGTTTGGAAACAGACTCTGTGTTCTGAGTGGAGACCTTCGGCAAGAAGTTATGTCCGAAGCTCATAGTTCTATTTACTCCATTCATCCAGGAGGAACGAAGATGTATCGAGATATCAGGCAGTTCTTTTGGTGGAATGGCATGAAAAGAGAGATAGCGAGATTTGTATCCAAGTGTCTGGTATGTCAGCAGGTGAAAGCCGAACAGCAGAGACTAGCAGGGTTGCTTCAGCCGCTTCCTATCCCAGAATAGAAATGGGAGCACATCATGATGGATTTCGTGACCGGTCTACCTAGATCCCCGGCTGGCAAGAATGCAATCTGGGTAATAGTAGATCGACTCACGAAGGTCGCTCATTTCCTTCCCTTCTGAGTTGGACAGACTACTGAGCAGTTAGCAGAAATGTATATGAAGCAGATAGTAAGACAGCACGGTGTTCCAGTTAGTATAGTATCAGATCGGGATACGCGGTTTACTTCCCATTTTTGGCGGAGCTTACACCAAAGTTTGGGAACCAAGTTAAGATTCAGTACTGCTTATCATCCACAAACCGACGGGCAATCAGAAAGAACCATTCAGACGTTAGAAGATATGCTACGGGCATGTACCTTGGATTTTGGCAGATCTTGGGAGGATCACCTTCATCTAGTGGAGTTCTCCTACAACAACAGCTATCAGGCTAGCATTCAGATGGCCCCGTTCGAAGCATTGTACGGAAGGAAGTGCAGGTCCCCTTTGGCATGGGACGATGTCGGAGAACGGAAGTTGTTGGGGCCAGAGATGATCACGCAGACTGTGGAGATAGTTAAGTTGGTCAGAGAGCGCATTCGAGTTACACAGGACCGACATCGTCATTGGGCAGATCAGCATCGTAGGCCTCTAGAGTTCAGAGTTGGCGACCAAGTGTTTCTGCGGATTTCGCCAACTCGGGGTATCATCAGATTTGGAACCCGAGGAAAGCTTAGTCCAAGATACGTTGGTCCTTTTAAGATTCTCGCTCGGGTAGGCGATGTGGCTTATCGACTTGCCCTTCCGCCTTCGTTAACTGGCATACATGATGTGTTTTATGTGTCCCAGTTACGTGGGTATGTTCCGGATCCGAGTCATGTCCTCGATCATTCTGAGTTAGTCGTTGGTACCGACCTAACTTACGAGGAACAAACCGTATCTATTTTAGACCGGCGAGAGAAGGTACTCAAGAATCGGACGATCAGCCTTGTCCGTGTTTCTTGGAACCATCACTCTCCGGGAGAGTCAACCTGGGAGCGCGGGGACGAGATCAGATCTCGGTATCCGTATTTGTTTGACTGATAAGGTATATTTTTGCACCTTATTGACACGATTCCATGCTTATCTGCACCTGCTTGTTTTGCACTTTGTGATGTATGATAATAACTGCTATGATAGTTAACTTGTATATGATTGTGCCTCGCTTGCCCTGATTTCACTATCCTGTCTTGGCTGGAATTCCGAGGACGGAATTTTTTTAAGAAGGGTAGAGATGTCACTCCCCGATCCTGGAATACGTATTTTAATACTTAAACCGATAAATTGTATTTACTTTGTATTTATACGATATTTATATGCTGTATTTCTTTATGTATTTCCCAAAAATATTCGATAAAATATTATTTCGTAATTTATTTTCTGCATTTGGGCCTACAGTTTTGGCTCATTTGGGGAACCTATTCTTGGTTCACCTTGGTTCATCATGAACCCATGGGTTCAAGATTCTATATAATAACTCAACTCATTCTCTCTCATCTCATTTATTTTCTCTCATTTACTTTCCTCCACCAATCAAGGCAAGTACCAACTTGCTCAAGAGATGGATCCATAAATGTTGTTGATGTTTTCTTACAAATTATTTGTCAAAATATGTTCTTCTCCTTATTCTATACTAGTTTAGAACTTGAAGTTTTCCATTTTGAAGCTTTAATCTTTGTAGATCTAGGTTTTAACCATTTTCGGATTTTCTTGGTTTTGATCTAGCAAACTTTATTATTTTAAGTTTTGATGGTTTCATGTTGTAGAGAATTTTGTTCTACCCCATTTTGACCTAAGGAAGTTTCGATTTGGGCTCCGGATGAAGGTTTTGTGTAGTTTGGAAGCCATGGTTGCTTGGCTCCTCTTCTCGGACAAGTGGAGAAGAAGAGCAGTACTTGACCGCATGAATCCTCATGCAGCAAGCCTCTGAGCCGCATGGCCTTTCCAGCCGCATGAGACTCGTTCGAGCTCAGCCGCATGGAAAGTCCTTCCTAGCCGCATGAGACTCGTTCGAGCTCAGCCGCATGAAAAGTCCTTCCTAGCCGCATGAGACTTGCTTGAGTACTTGACCGCATGAATCTTCATGCGGCAAGTAATTGAGCCGCATAGCCTTGTTCAGACTCAGCCGCATGAGCCCCTGTTATCTGAGCCGCATGGACTTCATGCGGCTAGCCTTCGAGCCGCATGAGTTCTTTTGTACCCAGCCGCATATGCGCTACTGTTTTTGGGCCGCATATGTATCATCCATCATCCAGCCGCATACGCTGACACCCCTTCGTCCGCATGAACCCGCCCTTCCAGCCGCATGCGCCTTGGGGCTCTCTGAGCCGCATGAGCGTGTAGCCCCAGCCGCATGAACCAGTATTGACCCGGCCGCATGGACTCACTCCCCTTGGGCCGCATGGACTTTTGTGCCCTATATTGTTACCTTATTATTGTTATTATTATTATATATATATATATATTATATGCCCATTTTATATCCTTACGCCTTTGTCCCGAGCATGATATGAGCACTAATGTGACCCCGGGAAACAAAGTGTTCCTCCTTGATACATGTACCTGAATGTCCCAGTTCTTGTTCATGCTCGACAAAAGACTCGTAACTCCACATGGCGTATTTGCAATGATGCATTACACTAAGGAGGGTAGAACATGTTGACATACTGATTGACATGAATCCTCTTTGGGGTACTCGTACTAAGGTACGATTTTAGGAGGATAATCATGCAGGCCACAGCATGTGAGTCCAGATTTCACCTAGGGTTAAACTAGGCAACTAAATATACTAGATGCATGGGGAGGGCAAAATCCCGAGATCGTGTTACACCAGCCGCCTTGAGATACTGTCTTGACGTGCCGGCTGGTCTCCACGGATACTGTGTCATCTGCAACGAGTGGATGACTGTATCCGATTAATTCCTGCTATATATTATATGCTTTAGCAAGGTGGCCTTGCGAGGGACCTGTGCTCAATCATACCTGTCTACGCGAACCCCTGGGTTGGCTAGCCTTGCTGGAAAGATACGATCTGAGGATTTTCTATTAACATGATGCGAGGATAACCTCGTCCCACTAGAAACTCGTAGACTTGATTTGCCGTGAAAACGACTTGCTTGTACCCTATTACCTTCCGTGAGTAACTGAGGGAAGCGGACTGTCATGGTACGTGATCCAACCCATGTTCTTGTTTGATTGTTGGGTTGGTTATCGTACTATGATAGGCTGTGGACCGAAGTTATGAACGGAAGACTTATTCTGGTTGTGAAGTGCTACTTCTGTGAATGACTGAGGAACATGGTCTATCAAGGTACATGATCCAACCCATGTTCTTGTTTGATTGTTGGGTTGGTTATTGTGCTGCGATAGGCTATCGACCGAAGTCACGATCAGGAGATTTTATTGTTTATACCCTTTAACTTATGCGAAAGTTATAGAGTACGACGCGTCCCGACTCCATGCGGCACCTTTTGTCCTTGTTTGGTTGTAAGGGTGCCATATGGGTTCGAGGATGTGGCGTTACCCTATAATGGTAGCATAAGTATTACTATTATCAATCATTCTATTAACCGGGTTTTTAGTCTTAACTCTTGTGCCCCTTTGGCGGTACTTGCTATTCGGGGCTGACCCCGCTGGTTTTGTTTGGCCAGATCCCGTAGCAGAGCCTGAGGACACGATCTTCCTCCCTGACATCCATGGTGCATACTAGGAGCATGGCAGTTCGAGAACTCGAGTGGGTTTCTTCTCCACCACTCCTGCTTATACTTTTACGGCGTTTAGCCACCGGCACCTGTTAGCCGGATTACTTGAGATTTTGTGTCAGTACATAATTGTAATTAAACAGACTGCAGCTGTGTATAATTTTGTACTCCTGACTCTCCGAGATAGCTAAATTATGAAGCTAGTCTCTCATGATCATTTTGATACAGCGTCAGGGACGCCTTACTGCTTTATCTTTAATGTTCATCTATTTGCTGATGTGATTTGATTGATTGAGACATAGAACTCTGTGGGACCATAGGAGACTTGATTGTAGCATGTACCCCCTAGTCTCTCGACAGCCACGATCGCCGTATGACGTTACGTACCTCATATGGTGTAGCTGGCCTAGTCCGTCTCCGTATTTCGGTACTGGGGCGTGACACAAATACCCATGGTACCGACCTAGACTTCTTAGGGTAGCAAGATATCAACCTATCTAAGGTTTACCTACCAAGAAATTGGGGTATCCTAAGCATCTAGGCCATCTTACGACACATGTTAGCCCTTTACCCGTTATCTTGCCTATATCATGAATTTACCCTTCTTTCCCCACTCACTAACACCACTCACCCTCACAACACTCACATGACACTTCTCCCTCTCATAGGCTTCTCTATAAGTTTTCTAATAGGTTTCCTACTAGTTTAGACAATAGGCTACTTATAGGTTACTAAACTATGCATTCTAGACTCTCGCACACCCACACAAACTCACAACTACACACACACACACACATAGGTAATATATGGACAGATTTGTAGTGTTTTTAGGACTGAATTTAGGTGGTTTCTAAGGGTTAAAACAATGGGCAAATAGTGGGATATATAGTGGTATATATGGGGGATAGATAGTGGGTTATATGGGGGCTAAATGGTATGTGAAATGGGGGGTTTTTGGAGGCCAAAACTGCTGCTGCAGCTGTGCCAACATGTGGCTGCTGCTACTGCCTTTAAATGGCAGCCACACTGCTGTCCTAACACCCCACTACAGCCACCATACACCCCCACAACCACCACTTAACACACCACCACAACCACCACTTAATACACCACTAATTCCACTCAAAACACCACTCTAAAACACAATTAACCACACAAACTCACCCACAAACACAACACCAACACCAAGACCAACACTCTCACACTCGCCCATGGCCGACCATGGCTGCCCCTATTCCACACAAAACCACACCACAACACATCGCAATATATAACCCCCAATATATATATAAGCTATATATATATACATCTATATATATATAGGAATATATATATAACCACACATATATATATAAACAATTAAAAGAATGATTATGATACATTAAGATACATGATCAAACTCATTCTTTAACAAGCAAAAATCTGGAATAAAAGTTAGGACACATCAAAACCAAAGCACAACACAAACCATGTGTCCAAAAAGAGGGTTTTTCCTATTAGGACACAAACCTACATGTGGACACTCCTAGAAATGTCCAAAGGACACAAAAATGGTCTCAAATGAGGGCACCACCATGGGAATCATCATAAAGGGTTTCCTACATGATCTACATGAGAAGAGAAATAGATTTGGAGAAGGAATCACCTTGGTTGGAGGAGAAAATTAATGGAAGCTTCAAAAGGAGGAAGAAGCTCTTTGGAGAAGAAGAAGAAAGGAGTGGATGAGAATGGAAAAAGTAGTTTTCTCTCTCCTCCCCATCCCCCTCTAGTGGCCGGCCACATGCTTGGGTTTTGTCCTATATGGATAATTACAAGTTTGCCCTCCAATGATTTAAATGGCTAAAAAATGAAAAGGGTTAAACCGGGGGTAGTTTAGTCAAACCGAAACCACTAATCTCTAAATAAATATTAACTAGAATAATTAGTCTAGTCTCTAACCAAAATATCTAACATGTGGGCCATGGCTAGCTAGTGTGTGGGTCCGCTAAGGTCAAAATATCCCGGGTCCCCGAAACAAGTCAAACAAGTCGAAATGAATTGAAATTCGAACCCGATTCAAATATCCCCAAAATAATACAATAAATAAATAAATAAATTCAAAATAATTTTAAAAGTGGAAAATGACAAAAATACCTCTATTTCTGGAAACTGGGAGTGACACCTCCATCCTTCCGAAAAATCGAGATACTATTTAACTTACCTACTCCCCTTGTATTAAATCTCGTTATCCTTGATATTAAGAGTATTTTTATTTCGAGGACGAAATTTTTATAAGTTGGATAGAATGTAAAACCCCTAAATTTAATATATATATATATATATATATTTTTTTTTTATATATATATATTATATATATATTTTATATATAATATATATGTTATATATATATTATATATATATATATATTTTTTTTATATATATATATATATATATATATATATTTATATATATATATTATATATATATATATATATATATATATATATATGTATATATATATATATATATATATATATATATATATATATATTCTTATATATATATATATATATATATATATATATATATTTTATATATATATATATATATATATATATATATATATATATATATATATATATATATATATATATATATATATATATATATATGTATGTATTGTTGATTTAGGTATTTTAAATTCTTGGTAGAAGATTGGTATGTGGTAAGCAAATTTAAATTTTTTTATCAATATATCTAAAGTAAACCCCGTAAATTTATACTATGATTTTATGATTAATATTATTAGTATTATTTTTATAATTTGGTATAAGGTATATTGTATAATTAAATTAGAAATAAATATTAGATGAAGCAATATGATTTAGATGTTTTGATAAATAAAAATGTTTACCAGAAAGCAAGATCTTAGACTACTTAGATTTTATTTCCTTGATTATAGAAATTCATTTGATTTTATTATTATTATTATTATTATATATATATATATATGTGAAAAATATATATATATATATATAATATATATAATATATATATTGAATGATACAAAATCTCGAGATGAATCCGCTCACCCCAGCTCTCTTCTTTGCATCTTCCCCGTCATGGTTCCTCCGCCGCTGCTGAAGGTCAGCAGCCCCGCCCTCCCCCGTCCCCCCTCCATGCCCTCCTCCCATCCTCTATCGGCCCTTTCTCTTGGCCTCTCCGCCGAGGAGGCCCTCTACTTCAGGATAGCAGCCACCCTTCTCCCCCATCGCCCACCCAACCGTCACCACCGTCGTCCCCCTCGTCGACCCCCACCTCCTCCACCTGGAGGCGCTGGCCTCCCGTCCGTCCTCGGTGTACCTTACCCTAGACTGGACCCTCACGCAGCAGATGCTCGCCGGCCGCAGCCTTGTGGCGATGGCCGCCTCGTCCTCCGGCGTTAGACAAGCTATCATCCCAGCCCCACTGGCCTCATCGTCGTAGGAGAACAATACCGGAGTAGCTACGTCCCCCATCTCGCCATCTCGAGCGTCCCGCCCGTCCTTTCCCGCTCGCTCCCTTCTGAGTTTCGAATTTTGAATCCTATCCTTCCGCCCTCGGGTACCACCGCTCAAGAGCTATGCGCCCCATCTACATCCGCTCGCCCTCCCTTCGGGGCATGCGCCCGCAGGGCACCTAACGGTGCATGTCCCCTCCCATGCGCCCGTACGGGCGATGGGTCATGTGCCCTCTGGCTCGGCCTATGCGCCTACTCCAATCAGCCGCTCGGAGGTTCCCGGCATAACCCTTCCCTCTGCACAGGCTCTGAATCCGAGCTATACGCCATCCTCACCCCTCATCCCGGCCTTAGAGTTTTTGCAGGCGCCAGCCTCTCCGTTCTATGCGCCTTTCCGACCTCCACCCTCTATGTGCCCACCTGCCTAGATGGGACGAGGCACCGCCCGATAGCGGGGCTGCCTTAGTGCCTTTATGCGCCCAAGTGTTCGCACTCCCCACCACCACTTCAGTCTCATGCGCCCCTATTGAGCCGAGGCCTTCCTCCCCAGGCGAGGTAGCGCCCTCCTACTCAACCGGAATTCCCTCCGGTGGCATCCCGTCCCCCTTGCCTAGCCCGTCCATTCACCGCGGATTCCCCTCCAGTACGACTGCTCTCGGAGGCCCCCTTGGTGACGTCAGTCCCCTCCCATCCACTGGTGGATCCACCCCCATCCTCCACTCAGGTTCCCCAGCCCCTACCGGGTTCACGCGTCCAATTTCGTTCACTGAGATGGTCAGGCACGATCGTGTGGCCCAGCAGACCCCCATCCTTTCCGACGTTCCGCTGCCTGAGATCGCTTACTCTTTCCTCTTACGGGAGAGCCTTTATCGATTCCCTTCTCCGAAGCAGATCTGACCTGCCTTTACAAGCGCTTCTCTTTCACCTTTGTGCTCTAATTCTCCTCGGTATGCCCCAAGCTTTCCAGAGTCCAAGAAGCCATAGCCAAATGGCACTTCCAATCGACATACAGAGTTGCTCCCATGGACCCCAAAAACATCATGTTCCTTCTTTTATCGGTAGAAGATCAAAGGATCGCCCTGACATATGGCACCAGTAAGGTAGACTCCAAAACCATAACCGTGGTCAGATGGTCTCAGACTCTCAACCCGAGAGAGGACTCGCCCATCGTGGCATCCTGGGTCACACTCCCCAACCCCCGCTGATCTGCTTCATTCCAGCGGCTCTCAAAAGGATCGTTAACTCGTTTGGCACCTTTTTGGCTATGGCGGAGGAAACCAGGAATCTAACCAAAGCTAATTACGCTAAAGTCTGCATGGAACTTGATATCTCCAAAGATCTCCCCAAATTCATCCATATTGAGTTAGGGAACCAGACCCACATCCAACCTCTCATCTACGATAACAACATTCTCTTCTGCAATCACTACAACATCAGAGGACACCTCATAGAGTTCTACTACAAAGTCCACCCGGAGCTAAAACAAAAGAAACAACTGTCCAACAAGCCTCGCCCACCGCAGAAGCAGCGAGAGGCACCGCAACACACCCAACCCACCACAAACTCACACCTAAGATTCAATAAGAGCCCTGACAAGTCCCAGGCTACCACTGCCCCTCTCTCCAAGCAAGGCTACCCCACCTCCCCAACATCTAACTCGATATCTACCACAAACGGGTTTGAAGCATTGAATTTGGAAGACATTAACAATGAAGGAGAGGCACCACAAATCCCACCAAATGACGTCACCAAACAAACGCACCACTCCCCAGCTATCGGCGGAGAGACGATATTCACAACTCCCAACAAATCACCATAAAACCTCGCTCAGACAACAACCATAATAGCCCCCGGTCATCGTGGAGAAACCTCAGAAACGTACATCACAGCTCAAGAGTCCGATATCCCCTCGTCGTTGATCCTTGCAGACCCCAGCTGTGCATTTCAGTCACCATTAGACATAGCGGTTGCAGAAAGGAGGAGACTCGCCAAGGAAGCTGGATTCCTAGATCTCACCAACCCCATGTGTGCCCTAGCAGAACCTGAAGAATCCGAAGTAGAAGCCACCTCTGACCAGACAATTGGCATCAGGACCAATCCCAATGTCCCCTCAGGAACATCGCAGACCCCAACAGAGCTAGCAACAACACCTCTAATAAAGCTTACAAGAAGAAGAAAAAGATCAACCAAGCACAGCAATCGGCTAGAACTATACGGTCAGTCGTGAAGCTCCACAACCCCGATCCCATCCCCGTCACTAATACTTAACATTCTTTTATGGAACGTGAGAGGGCTAGCTAGTAAACCGATGCTGAATAGAATCATCAGCCTCAAAAAAACCTACCAAATTGATATTTTTGTTGTCATCGAACCAAAAATCCCTCAGAAAAGAATAAAAGGTGTCCAGCTCAAGCTAGGTTTCCACAATGCTGTCGTCGGATGCCACGACATCTGGAATTTCTTCGCTGCTGGCATCAAGTTTGGCATGGTACAAGACTCAAGTCAGGCTCTCTCCTTTTGGCTGGAACACCCGGGGCTTCGGTCTCGATCTCTCCTCTTTGTAGCCTATGGCAGCTGCAACATTATCGAGTGTAGGACCCTCTGGGATAACCTCCTTACCTGTCAGCTCCCTCTCAGCCACCTCCCGTGGTTATGCATCGGCAATTTCAACACGATCTCATGAGCTCCGAGAAGTTTAGAGGCCGACCGCCTTCGCTCCCGGCCATGGAAGACTTCAACAACGTCATGTTCAACGCCCATCTCAACACACTTTCCTTCTCAAGCAACTCTTTCACCTAGTGCAACATGCAGGAAGGGGCTAGGCGGGTTTGGACCGAGCTCTTATCAACGACCTTTAGTCGGACATGGGCCTCGTTTCCAATCTCTCTCATAACTCCACAGAATCGGATCACTTCCCTCTTCTTATTAAAATCAGAAGTCATTCTCGAGGCATCAATAAACCATTCCGATTTCTGGACTTCTGGAGACATCATCCCCAATTCAAGTCCCTCATGACCGCGGCTTGGCACTCCGTCGATGATCTTGACCCCCTGACCAGAGTAGCAGCCAGACTTAAAGCCACCAGCAAGGCCTTATCGGCTTGGAGCCAAGTCGCCTACGGCAACATCTTCCAAGTGATTAGAACCGCAGAGGACGATGTGACCCGAACGGAAACTAGAGTCGCATCGGACAGCTCTCCGGAGGTGCGGGCTTCGCTCAATCTTGCCAGAGTCATTCTCAAATCCCGCCTCAAGATTGAGACAGAATTTTGGAAGCAAAAAGTCAGATTAGCCTGGGATTTGGAGGGAGATCGCAACTCAGGCTTTTTCCACGCTTTTGTCAAGGGGTATAGACAACAGCTCAACCTCCACCGAATCTCGGACGACAAAGGCAATCAGCTTCTAGACCAGACGAGCATTCAGGAGGCTGCCGCTCGTTTCTACTCTTCTCTTTTCTCTAAAAAGGCGATCTCCAGGGATAAAGAGTTCCTCTCTGAGGTCCCCAACATCATCTTCGATAGAGAGAACGATCGGCTTCTTACCCCTCCCTCGATAGAAGAAGTCAAGTCCGCTGTGTGGGCTCTGACGCTCACAGTGCACCCGGCCCAGATGGGTTCTCAGGTATATTCTTCCGTACTTGCTGGGACATCATCGCTTCGGACCTGCTGGAAGCATCCGCGGCCTTCCTTCAAGGGGCGAGATACTCGAAATCAAAATCCAGGGCGAACCTCATCCTCATTCCCAAAAAAAAGAATCCGGAGACCTTTAGAGACTTCCGACCCATAAGCTTATGCAACTTCACCAATAAGATCATCTCCAAGATCATCGCTAGCAAAATGTCCGATCTCCTACCCAAAATTATCTCTGAGGAGCAGAGCGGCTTTGTCCGAGGTCGTAACATCATCGACAACATCCTCCTAGCCTGTAGGAGCGTAAAAAGTGCTGCAAAGAAAGAGTCATCCCATTCATAAGTGATCGGTTTTTACACCAAGCAGAGCGGATAATCTCTTTTACGCCCAAAACTAGGCTAATCAATTTACGCCTAAGCAGGCTGATCATTTTACGCTTGGTTCTACACTTGTGATTTTATGCCAAGGACAGAACAACCTCTTTTACGCTGGACAAAGCTGTCAAATCTCGCATTTAATGCAAACTCTGACATGAAGATATTAATGATGGCATTTACCACAGAATTCAATAAAATTTGTCTTATACAAAGACCATTGTTGTCGTTTATGTGGATCGAGCTACTTTACGCTCACTATATGGTTTCTTTTACGCACGGAGTTTTACATGAGTTCTTATGCTCATAAAACAATGTGTGCATAAAGTCTATTTGAGCCATTTTACGCTCAAGGTTATTCAATAACCACTTTACGCGGGAAACCTATGACAGAGCTATTTTACGCTCATCTTACTGCTTTACGCCCAGAGGATGTTGGGGCTATTTTGACGCCCTATTCTTTCTGGCCAGTTTGGAACGTGGTTTGCCTACATGGCCTTCATGCCACATATTTCGAAGAACGTGTGTACATGTATCTTATTCTTACTGAAATGATGGGACGCGTGTCAACGTATGCAAAGGATGACTCTGATCATATGTTGCAGTTGTTAGCGTAAAGACAAATTTTGATGCTTTTTATTTACAGAAGCCCCAGTCTATAAATAGACTCATTTTTCTCAAACACACAGACAGAGAGAACATGAGAGAATAGAGAGATCAGAACTTCGAGATTTTTGATTCTCCGGAGCATTCTTCTTTAACTTTTCTTCCAGAACAGAGTGAAGCAAAGCAGGAAAGCATTCGGCCTCGCCATCAGTGCCCAAGTACGTCGATACCTTTCTGGTGACTTAGTTCTTCTAAGTTGTTCTACTTCAAGCAGTGATCTTCATCATCATCATATGGTCCAAGGAACAAAGTGATCATTTATAGATCAGACTTCCATAGCAATACTTTCCCAGAATCAAATTTGTACTTCTTATACTTTTTCTCGTTTTATTTTCAAAATCCAAATTTTGTTTGGCAATTTTGTTAAGTGAAACAAAATGGCGACTCTGCTAGGGACGACCTTCTCCCCTGACGAGGAGGCGATTGTTCAATATGATGATGTTTCGGTCGGTTCGACCAAGAAGACTCTGGTTGTCCACTTCGACCAGACTGCCTATGAAGAAATGCTCTGAAATGGGGGTGGTTCTCGCCACTCCAATGTTCAAAAGTCTCGCAAAGTACAAAAAGTTTGGATTCCCAAATCCAAAGTGATTTCTGATCTCTCTGTTGCTTCTGATGACAAGGGAATTCTTTCCACTCCTGCCGTAGGGGCTCCCGTTCGTAATGAGGCAGTCCTTACTTCAGAGTTGTACTCAAAGTGTGATGATTTATCTCCCGTTTATAACGGTGAAGATAACCAGGTTTCACGCCCACTGCGTAAGAATCAAGTTTTATGCTCAGTAGGTAAGAACCAAATTTTACGCTCAGTACATAAGAATGAATCTCCCATTTGTAATGGGACAGACTCTAAAGTTTATGCTTCTGAGTGTAAGAATCAGTCTCCCGTCGGTGACGTGGTAGGCCCAAATAAATTACGCTCCTCGCTTAAAGCAAAATCTCCCGTCTGTGATATGGTAGATAATCAATCTTCACGCTCCACGCGTAAAGGTAAGTCTCCTGTCTTTGACAGTGTAGATAAAATTCATAACGATGTTTGCACATCTAATATGAATGTACCGAAACGTGTGCAGCGTAAAAATGTCATTCGTAAAGCCTCTGTCCTACACCAACAACCTTCTTATACTGCTTTATACAAAGTACCAAACTTACAAATTACACGCCATAAAAATGGAGTCCTTCGTGCTAAATCTCAAGATTTATGCACACAACTCCAAACGCATAAAAATGTACAGTTTGGTTCTGCGAATGCAGCCAGTAATCTTCTTTATACACAAGGGACTAAACGTTTTTCTACTCCAAATGTAATAAAAAGAATACTCCATCTGTTCCTTCTGATTTACGTGAATTACTAATGCAAAAACGTATGAACAGACAATCTCTGGTAATATTCCCCCAAAAAACACCATTGTGAATATCACCAGGTTGTGATCAACTATTGTTGTTCGGCTTCAAAACGGTCAGTTTTTGATCGTTTAAGTTTCAACTCACCTCAACATCAAGCTGAAGACCAAGAACATGAGCTGTCATATATGTCAGTCAACATGGCATCTCATACTAACAGAGGACGACATCCAAGACGAAATATGTCCCAAACCCCAGGTCAACAACAGTTCAACAGGCTTCTTGATTCCTTTGAAGGAGTATATCAGAATACTCGATCAAGAAGACAAAGACAATTGCAGACTTCTGATTCAGAAGCTGGGGGTACTCAATCTTTTGAGTCTGATACCGATAGTGTGGATTCATACTTCTATACTAATCCCTCTACATCTTCAAGAGAGGTTGAATCCTACGCTGTTGAAGATGAACCAGAGACATCATCCGCTAATACGGAACAACGTCTCACTGCCGTGGAGCAATCACTGAAAGACATGCTTAACATGGTGTAAAGCATGCATCAGATAATTTTGAATCAACAAACTGCTCAACCCACAGTAATAACTTCGGTACCGGTAGCAGCACAAACTCAAGATAGTCAAGGGGCTGATATACCTTTGAATATTCAAGAGCCTGCTGTTAATTTTGCATCTCCAGATCCCATCATTTCAGAAGATGTACCACCTCCACTGGGGGTTACGGTATATCCAACGACTATTCAATCAAATGTGCTTCCTCAAACCAGTGAAGCCATTCAAGCAGTGCGTGAACTCAAAGCATAGTTTGAAGTTTTGAGGCACAAAGATCAGCTCCAGAGGTTAGGGATCAAGCAACCTTATCCTCCTCATTGGAATGATGTACCCTTTCTACCAAAGTTCAAGCCACAATCCATGGTTTTATTCGATGGAAAAGCATCTCCCAGTCAATATATCAACTACTTTGATATTATGACTGTACACTTGCAGAAAAATGATGCTCTTCTCACTCGAGTGTTCATCGGGTGTCTGACGGGTTCAGCTTACGATTGGTATCGTAGCTTACCCGATAACTCTATTTCATCTTTTGACGAATTCAAGGCAATATTTCTCTCCCGCTTCTATGAAGGAGGTATGGACATGAACATGTCCTCCTTGATAAAAATCAAATAAAAGGAGAAAGAAGATACTCGGACGTTCATTGAACATTTTCGACAAGCTACTCTAAAGATGCCTCCTAGTATGCCAGATTCAGCGTTGATTGATACATGCAAGATGAATCTACAACCATCCATCGCTGTTTTCACGGGTTTTCAGTTCTCAGATTGGGCTTCGTTTATCATAGCAGCAGTTTCTGCCGAGACCAATGGTAGGTTGGCTCGGAAACATGGGATAATTTTCGCCTCAGATGATAGAGGAAAGAAAAGTAATCCTGGTAATAATCCTAGCAATCGTAATGTGAAAGGAAAAAATACTCTTATTGTCAATCTCTCCAAGAACAAAATGCCAAATAATCAGGAATCTTCCAGGCCAAAGGAAGAATACTCTTTTGACGAAAGTGATATCCCAGGGATATTTCAGTGTCTGGTAAAGAGTGGCAAACTTCAGATTCCAGAGCCAAAAAGGCCTAATGAGGTGAATCTGACTGACAATCCCAAATATTGTATCTATCATAGATACATTAATCATCCTACCAGTGCTTGCTATGTCTTAAAAAAGAAGATCCAAGAGCTGATAAATGGTGGCGCTATCGCTTTAACCAATGATGACCATACGGTTACAACCAACATGGTCTCTCTTCAGTTGGGAGATTTTCCTCCACAGTAAGTCCCAGATGGAATTATCCCAATTCCGAAGGCGACTATGAAGATCGTGAATATCCCGCCTGCCAGGGAAGAAAATACAGGATTGCTGCCGCTCTCATTGAAGAATGGTGAAATCATGTGGGTACATCCTGACTTAGTACCCGAGTTGGAAAATGAAGGTAAAACTTTAAAATCCAAGAAAGGTAAGAAAGTCAAAACCTGCAACATGATTTCTCATGTTATTACAATTCCTGATGACTTGGATCATCTATGGGATGGCCTTCCTCTAGAAGATAGACTGAAAGGACTAAACATCTGTCCTCCAAGTCTAGCTCCTCCTACTAAGCTCAAGCTTACTCATCAGCAATGGCTAGCTATGAATAGTATTCCTTTATACCGAGCACAACAAGTCTTTGCTGCTTATGAAAAAGCTCCAACAGGAATTTCTCCTCGTATCCTGGATCCTTCTCCGCCCTTAACTATAGAGACGTCTATGCTTCATTCTCCTGTAGTTGCACAGGTTTCTTCCTCTTCCTATGATGAAACACCTAACCAAAGTTCACTGCCTATCCACCTGTATAGTCAGCAATCTGTCCTTCTCATGAGGAAGATGGGTTACGACTTTCAAAAGACAGAAGGTTTGAATTATGATAAAGGAATACGTCTTCCTTTACAAATTCAAAATCAGAATTCCACTGCTGGATTGGGTTCTGAAGTTCCTCGTAACAACCCTCATAAGAAGAAGGCTAAGTGAAGAAAGACTAAATCCTGTAATATGGTACTTCCTTCTCATGAGTCTGAAGAAGAAACTTTTGCTGGTACAAGATCTGGGAAAGAGTACCACAAAGATTATGAGGGATCCTCCAAAGAAGCATAAGATATAGTGGAGACTCTGCCAGTTCAACCTTCTCCTGTTCCTGTTAAACCGTCTGTGGTTGAAAAGGGAAAACAGAAGGCAGTACGCTTTGATATCCCATTGAAGTCTGCTTCCAATCAGGGGGTGGTGATGAAGCCTTACAAGTTTGACATTCTAGCTCAGTTAGCCAATACTCCGGCTAGACTTTCTATATTTGAACTGCTTCGCCTTTCCAGAGAAAGCAGAGAGACTTTGAGCGAAGCTTTACTTCAAGCAGATTTATGCTTGGCACAACTCAAGACTCCTGATAATATACCAGTGTCATGTCCGCAATGCCATAGTGTGATGGAAGCAATTCCCAACATCACCTTTACACAAGAGGATATGCTATTGAAACACAACAAGCATGATAGGCCTCTGTGTTACACTGGATATATCGGATCCACTGAAATTGACAGGATTTACATCGATCCTGGGTCTTTAATTAGTATAATTCTCCAGAGTATGCTAAGACCTCTGAGGATTTGTAACGCTCCAGTCCCAAAATACGTAGGACCAAGTACGTGAACATGCCAGCTGCACATATACGAAGAATACTCTAATATATAGAATCCTCGCATATGCACATAAGCTGTAAATAAATAATCACAGGCCAGAATATCATATCTAATCTCATCACAGCTCAACACAGAAGATAATAAAGTCCAAATAAATAAATAAGAGTACCAAAAGATAGCTGGGTAAACAAACTCACACCAAACAGCTATGAAAAATAGTCTCACAAAATCGGAGTCCGACCTCCACAAAATAGAAGGAAAAAGAGATGTAAAATAATGTCTACAACTGTCTCAGATAAGAAATAGACTAGAAATCATAAGGCACTGCCTCATCATCAACGTATGATAGCTCCAATGCCGTTCCGTACTCCTGTGGAAAATCCTCTAAACCTGGAGAGATAACCAGGTCCTCAGGGGACATAGCAAGATACAAGAAAACACCATGCCATATAAACTGTGATAATATAATAAAGGAAAAAGATATGCATGCAATTGGGTTCCTAACCATTCTACTGTGAATATGCAGTTGAGATACAATCCTTCGACGCATGAGCCCTGGCTGAAAATAAGATCGGCATAGTTCCCATATAGGGCACCAGGGGCCTACGTCCATAACGCTCGGGAAGCGTCAGAGGGCACCATGTGCAAGGGGCTACGTCCATAACGCTCTGGATAACGTCAGAGGGCACCTGGAGCCTGCGTCTCCGGCGGAGCGCACAAGTAATCATGGAAGTGTAAAGAAGCCCATACGTCAGGTATTGTTCTCCCCACCCAATGTCTAGTATCATTATCTCCATGACTGATATGAACCTCTAATAACTGCCAAGTCTTCTAACATGCAATACTATTGGCAGTTACTCCTATCCGTCGCACGCTCCATACGTATCGGTGGCCAGCCGACTACGCGAAAACGTGTCCTATATGTGACTCACATCACGTGATACAACAAGTGTCAAGGCCGTATGAGATATACCAATACCTCAACATCAGTGGGTGGTCAATAAACTAGGTCAACGTATCGTCAAACTATATGTCTACGGTTTCAGTTTGAGGAGAGAAACTCAACGGTATGTCCAGTTTTGTATTCCGAGTAGCCGTGTACAAAATCGCCCGTTTGAGTGTATTGCGGGCCCGCCAAAAGTGGTCCCGATTCGACCTTCTCAGAATCAAACCAAACTTGGCATACAGGACCAGAATTTCGATCCGGACCTGTTGGCGCAAGTTTCGACTTGATTCGACGACTGTACACAAAGTTATGGACAAGTTTGCAAAATGCCGATACGGGAGTATTTCGACGGATACACGTTGATTTCGTCGCACACACGCGATGAAACTGAGTTCCGTCAGTTCCCACACTTTCGCAACGTCCATACGCGTCTTTTGATGCGTATAACGCGCGACCATGTCGCCCGGTTTGTCAGGGCGACGTCGTATCGGACAAAAATTCAGAAATTTATTATTTTAGAAAACAATTTTTCTCACAAGTTCAACATGGACTTAATACACACACATAAATCAAAATACTAATCTACCAGTTACGTTTCCATCGTGATTATGTTGTCTTCAAACGTGTTCAATTATTTTTTACAAAAGTTTAATGAACAGCAAGAAAAGTGGCCGACAAGTTGGCGTTTTAAAACAGTTTTTAGAAATCAGAAAAGTGGGTTTTTCTCCAACTTCGTCTCGATTTTTCGAGCAATCCCTTGGGTTTTCCAGGATTCTATCAGAAGGGGTTTGAAGAGGGTCATGTCTACTACACACAGCATTCGATAGATCGAATTTTCGTCGAACAGGTTTATAGAAAACGAATTTGGAAGAGGGGTACCTGAGTTCTGAATCAAACAGAGTATTCTCTGTTTTTCGTTGATTCCGAATGATCCCGACGTCGTCGACGGCGAGTAGACGTCCGACTGCGAGCGTGGGGGGGGGGGTGCGGAGGATGGCTGGCGGCTTGGGGCCGAGAAGGTTTTTGGATGAGAGAGGGGTTAGGGTTTCGGTTTGCGTGGGTTTATTATAAAGCCGCTGCTCCTATTACTAATAGGACTGGGAAGTTCTCGGTTTGTATTAGGTGGGGTCGATTTCCTATTGCAGCTATGGCTGCAGTTTGCTTAAATTAATGTGGGGTTGGGTGTAACAATGCTTACTGCTAAGTTGTGCGTGTGGGTGGGTCGGGTGCTAATTTGTTGCAGCTAAAGCTGCTGATGGTTATAACAAGCCATTGTGGGGTCGCCCCCCCCTCCAAAACCGCAGCTGTGCTGCTATGGGGGGCTCGGCCAACATTGTTTATTTGTTTTTTTTACTATTTATAATACTTATATATATATATATATATATATATATTTTATATATATATATATATATATATATATATATATATATATATATATATATATATATATATACATATATATATGTATATATTCACAAGAAAATTTCTAAAATTCTTAATTAAGTAACCAAAATATTTGTAATAATTATAGGATATATTTAGTAGTAAAAAATATAACAAGCACACAAACATATATATTATACACACCTACAAATTCGTACAATTACCAAATAAATTCAATTAAATAGAGAAAAATAATTTTCAAGCATTAAAATAATTAGAAACTATTAGGGTTTTACATCCTACCCAACTTAAAGAAAATTTCGTCCGCGAAATTAAACTAATGTCGGGGGATCAATGCAATGCATGGAATAATAGCAAATTTTAAAAAAACTCAACTGCAAGACATACCTTCGCCTTCGAACAAATGCGGGTAGCAGTTTCGGATGTCGTCCTCGCGGTCCAAAGTAGACTCCCCTGGCGATTGGTGCTTCCATGCCACGCGAACCAATGGAATAGTTTGGTTCCGCAACACCTTCACTCGGCGATCGAGGATACCTACCGGTTGCTCTTCGTACGACAAACTCAGTCCCACTATGATCTCGGAGTGATCAAGCACATGATTGCTGTCTGCCACGTACCTCCTCAGCTGAGATACGTAGAATACGTCATGTACTCCCTCTAGTGACGGTGGCAATGCCCATCTATAGGCAACCTCTCCAACATGTTCCAGGACATCGAAAGGCCCGATGTACCTTGGACTCAACTTGCCACGTCCTCCGAATCGAATCGTGCCTCTAGTGGGAGATATCTTCAAGAACACATGGTCACCCTCTTTGAACTCCAAGGGTCGACGACGATTATCTGCCCACTGCTTCTGGCGATCCTGCGCTGCTCGCAGGTGGTCCTGAATCTTCTTCACTGTCTCCACTGTGCTCAAGACCAACTCGGGACCCAACAACTGTCGCTCTCCTATGTCGCTCCAACAAACAGGAGACCGACACTTCCTACCATACAATGCTTCAAACGGAGCCATCTGAATGCTCGCTTGATAGCTATTGTTGTAGGAAAACTCCACAAGATGAAGATGGTCCTCCTACGAACCGCCAAAATCAAGCATACACGCTCTCAACATATCCTCTAGCATCTGAATGGTACGCTCTGACTGGCCGTCAGTCTGCGGATGATACGATGTGCTAAACTTCAATCGGGTCCCCAAACTCTCTTGCATGCTCCTCCAAAAGTGCAAGGTGAATCTCGAGTCACGGTCCGACACAATACTAACAGGCACACCGTGCAATCTCACAATCTACTCTATATACATCTCCGCCAAGACCTCAGTAGACTGGCCCACTCTAAAAGGCAAGAATGTGCTGACTTTGTAAGTCTATCAACAATCACCCATACTGCGTCACGTCCTCTAGGACTCCGAGGAAAACTCGTGACGAAGTCCATAGTAATGTGCTTCCACTTCCATTCGGGAATGGGTAGCGACTGCAATAATCCGGCCGTCCTCTGGTGCTCCGCCTTCACTTGTTGGCATACCAAGCACTTGGCAACGAAACGAGCTATCTCCCGCTTCATTCCGTGCCACCAATAATACTGTCGTAAGTCACGATACATCTTGGTCCCTCCGGAATGAATAGAGTAAGTCGAACTGTGAGCCTCTGCCATCAGCTCCTGTCGTAGATCTCCATTGGGAACATAAATACGATCACCACATCGCAATGTCCCATCAGTGTGGATCCTCAATCCTGTCTGCTCTCCTGCTTCAGTCCTCTCCTTCAGCCGTCGAAATCTAGCATCATTGGGCAATGCTGCCTTGATGCGCTCTACCAATGATGATTGCACTTGAAGGTTGGCTAATACGCCATCTGCTCCCGGCAATACCACCTCAATACCAAGCTGCTCCAAGTCTCTAATCAATTCCTTCTGTGTAGTCAAAAAGTGTGCCATAGGCTTGCGGCTTAATGCGTCTGCCACGACATTAGCCTTGCCCGGATGATAATGTAGCTCAATCTCATAATCCTTCATCAACTCCAACCAACGTCGCTGTCGCATATTCAACTCCTTTTGTGTGAACACGTACTTGAGGCTCTTATGATCAGTGTAGATATCAACCTTCTCGCCGTACAAGTAGTGTCTCTATAGCTTCAAAGCAAAGATAACCGCTGCGAGCTCTAGATCATGGGTTGGATAATTCTTCTCATGCACTCTCAACTGTCGCGACGCATATGCCACTACACGACCATGCTGCATCAATAAACATCCTAATCCCTTCCCGGATGCGTCGCTGTAGATCACAAATCCTCCTGGAGCCGACGGTAGTGTCAAGATCGGTGCTGTGGGCAACCGCTTCTTCAACTCGTCAAAAGCGGCTTGACACTCTTCTGTCCATATAAACTCCTGATCCTTGCAAGTCAATCGAGTCATTGGCCCCACTATTCGAGAGAAATCTTCTACGAACCGTCGGTAGTAACCGGCAAGTTCGAGGAAACTTCTCACTTCAGAAGCTGTTGTGGGAGCGGGCCATGATTTGACTGCTGTAATCTTCTCTAGATCCACCGATATACCATCGCCCGTAACAATATGCCCAAGGAATGATACTTCCTTGAGAAAGAAGTCACACTTGCTAAGCTTCGCAAAGAGTCGCTCCTTCCTCAATGTACCCAAAATGATCCGTAGATGCTGCTCATGCTCCTCTTGACTCTTGGAGTAAATCAAGATATCGTCTATAAAGACGACTACAAATTTGTCGTATTGGTGGAAGATCTTGTTCATTAGATTCATGAAAACTGCGGGTGCATTGGTCAAACCGAAGGACATGACCAAGAACTCGTAGTGTCCATACCTCGATCGAAAGGCCGTCTTGGCAATATCTTCCTTCCGAACCTTCAATTGGTGATAGCCCGATCGTAAGTCAATCTTGGAGAATACTTTTGCTCCACTCAGTTGATCGAATAGATCGTCTATACGGCAAGGGATACTTGTTCTTCACCGTCACTGCATTCAACGCTCTGTAGTCAATGCACATGCGCACTGTCCCGTCTTTCTTAGGCACAAAAAGAACGGGTGCTCCCCATGGTGATGCTAGCACGAATAAATCCCTCTCTAATAAGTCATCAATCTGCGTCTTCATCTCTACCAACTCCTTGGGTGCCAGACGATATACTCGAGATGAAATAGGCTCTGCTCCGGGAATAAGCTCAATAGAAAACTCAATATCTCGATCAGGTGGTAGTCCTGGCAACTCCTCGGGGAATACATCCTCGAACTCGGTGATAATAGGGTGCTGAGGGGTGTCATGCATCATCATATGAGTCCCCGCTGTGGGTGCATCACAACTATCTCCGTCTTCTTTGGTGAACTCAAACTCCGCCGCATTAGGTGGTCTAAAGATAATACTGCTCCTATGGCAGTCTATGAGAGCGAAATGCTGGCTCAACCAGTCCATTCCAAGAACCACATCGAATGTCGGCATAGGGAATACAAGAAGTCGTGACATCATCTCCCTGCCATTTATCACTACCGACAAAGTCTACAAATACCACTAACAGGTACAACTCCTCCTCCAGTGAGGATTTTAACATTCTTAGCTAAGGGTGTGATGGGAATGTGTGTCTAGTGGCAAAACTAGTGGCTATGAATGAATGAGTGGCTCCAGTATCAAATAATGTAATAGCAGGAAAAGATGAACTAGAACCATACCTGCTATAACTTCTGCCTCTGTCTCTATATCCTCAACAGCAAGTGAGAATGCCTGCCCATAGTTCTGTCCGGGCCCTGAGCTCTGGCCTTGTTGTACTGTGTGCCTTGGGGAGGCAATGGTGGACGAGGTGCTCCTGCTATAGGCCGTGGTGCTGGAAGAGCTGGAGTGTGGGCCTCGGATTTTGTCGCTTGTACTATTGCATGTTGTTCCGGACAATCTTTGAGCATGTGCTGATTAGATCCACATCTCAAGCATAATCCAAGGCGAGTCCTGCAATCATTCTGGATATGTCCTTGTTTACCGCAGTAATGGCAAACAGGCTTCTGATAAGGTGTGGGCCTCTGCTGGAACTGTCCTGTGGTCCTCCTGATAGGTCCACTCTGAGTAGCTCGGGCTGGTGTAACTGCTGGTGTATGGCGCCTCGATGTCTGCTGCTGTTCCTTGTGAAGAATCTCCTGAGCACGAGCTTCTTCTAAGACAGCTGAATGGGAGACACGAGACTGAGTAGTCATATAAGACTTGAGCTCTGGTGCAAGCCCCTGGTGAATCCTCGCCTTCTCTAACTCTGTCGGAATCAATCCCGCACCAAATCGACTCAGGCGATTGAACTCCGAGTCATACTCATCAACTTTCATGTTCCCTTGCTTCAGATGGAGGAACTGGTCGTAGAGACCATCTCGAACATGAATAGGGAAGAATCTCTCATAAAATGCATCATAAAACTGCTTCCAAGTGATCCCAGTGCCTAATTATCTCTCTTCCGCTTCCACCAGTGGTGAGCATTGTCTTCTAACAGTAAGTCCATGCTGTCATCCAATTTCGAGCTGGCAACTGGGATGCCTTCAGTAGCTTCTCAGTACTAATAAGCCACTGTGACACCTCTAATGGCTTCTCCGTCCCTCTAAAGGCCTTGGGGTTCATATCTGTGAAATCTTTGATAGCGCCTTCGTAGGGTTGCAGAGCCGGTGCTGGTACTAGTGCTGGAGGTGGTGGTGGAGGTCTAGCCATAGCTGCCATCATCGTCTGTCTCATCAGCTCAGTCTGCTGCCACTGAGCCTGCATTGGCATACATAACTGTAGTAGGGCTCCCATCAGTCGGTGGAGGAGGCATCTGAGGTCCCGACTGTGGAGGAAACTGTTGAGGGAATGTGTGGTGGAGGCAGTGGTATATTCCCTCCCGGTGGCATGGTAGTAGTCTGTCCAGCCTGGCTGCCTGGGGGTGCTGCGACCTCTGGGTACTCCGTCGTAGTAGGCTGTGTCAGTCCTGGCTGGTAAGGTGTCGCTGGTCATGGGAGGATTCTGCCCCTCCGAAGTAATCTCCTCACCAGATGTGAGGGCCAAGGCAGAAGTGCGTCCGCTTCGTAAATTCATACTGTAGGCACGAGGAAGATAAGTTGATATTAGGAAAGATTAGATACAAGTAAACCGAATAATCAAGGAAGTTTCAAAAAGATTGGAAGTCAAGGGATAGTAGTAGTTCTGGATAATATTCCTATTCCTATATGCAGGCTTGTTGGGCACAGTCATATAACCCAACAATATTAATCTGACCTGCATGGGCCACCACAAAAATCTAACGCCCCAGTCCCAAAATACGTAGGACCAAGTACGTGAACATGCCAGCTGCACATATACGAAGAATACTCTAATATAGAATCCTCGCATATGCACATAAGCTGTAAATAAATAATCACAGGCCAGAATATCATATCTAATCTCATCACAGCTCAACACAGAAGATAATGAAGTCCAAATAAATAAATAAGAGTATCAAATAGCCGGGTGAACAAACTCACTCCAAACAGCTATGAAAAATAGTCTCACAAAATCGGAGTCCGACCTCCACAAAATAGAAGGAAAAAGATGTAAAATAATGTCTACAACTGTCTCAGATAAGAAATAGACTAGGAATCATAAGGCACTGCTCATCATCAACGTATGATAGCTCCAATGCGCTCCGTACTCCTGTAGAAAATCCTCTAAACCTGGAGAGATAACCAGGTCCTCAGGGGACATAGCAAGATACAAGAAAACCCATGCCATATAAACTGTGATAATATAATAAGGGAAAAAGATATGCATGCAATCGGGTTCCTAACCATTCTACGTGAATATGCAGTTGAGATACAATCCTTCGACGCATGAGCCCTGGCTGAAAATAGGATCGGCATAGTTCCCATATAGGGCACCAGGGCCTACGTCCATAACGCTCGGGAAGCGTCAGAGGGCACCATGTGCAAGGGGCTACGTCCATAACGCTCTAGATAACGTCAGAGGGCACCTGGAGCCTGCGTCTCCGGCGGAGCGCACAGGTATCATGGAAGTGTAAAGAAGCCCATACGTCAGGTATTGTTCTCCCCACCCAATGCCTAGTATCATCATCTCCATGACTGATATGAACCTCTAATAACTGCCAAGTCTTCTAACATGCAATACTATTGGCAGTTACTCCTATCCGTCGCACGCTCCATACGTATCGGTGGCCAGCCGACTACGCAAAACGTGTCCTATATGTGACTCACATCACGTGATACAACAAGTGTTAAGGCCGTATGAGATATACCAATACCTCAACATCAGTGGGTGGTCAATAAACTAGGTCAATGCAAGAGAATAAATAAAGCAAGGAAGACGACGATAGAGTCGCTTGCACCAAGTGTGACTTGGACGCACAGTTTAAATATCACGAATCAATGCTGAAAATAACAACTAAAAATAAGAATATAAAATCACAGAGTAGGGTGGCAAGGTATCTTGCCTGGTGGTACAAAGTGGCAAGTCCAAGAGTAGCAAGTGTCCGCACCAAAAACTCACAAATCACAGATGACTCCAAACTCTGAAACAAACATCAAAAATGGTTCGGTGAAGAAGATTTACCTAGGAAATGCCTGTCCAAAAGTCAGATTCTGGAACAGGGCAAAATCGTAATTTGGGTCAAAACGATGTCCGCGTTGGACCCGCTTTGCACCGAAACGCATACCAAAGTCTACGGTCTCTAAAGTCATCAAACTACATGTCTACGTTTTCAGTTTGAGGAGAGGAACTCAATGGTATGTCCAGTTTTGGATTCCGAGGAGCCGTGTACAAAATTGCCCGTTTGAGTGGGTTGCGGGCCCGCCAAAAGTGGTCCCGATTCGACCTTCTCAGAATCAAACCAAACTTGGCATGCAGGACCAGAATTTCGATCCGACCTGTTGGCGCAAGTTTTGTCTCGATTCGACGACTGTACACAAAGTTATGGACAAGTTTGCAAAATGCGATACGGGGGTATTTCGACGGATACACGTTGATTTCGTTGCACACACGCGACAAACTGAGTTCCGTCAGTTCCCACACTTCCGCAACGTCCATACGCGTCTTTCATGCGTATAAGGCGCGACCACGTCGCCCGGTTTGTCGGGGCGACGTCGTATCGGACAAAAATTCAGAAATTTATTATTTTAGAAAACAGTTTTTCTCACAAGTTCAACATGGAATTACACAAATAAATCAAATACTAATCTACCGTTACGTTTCATCATGGTTATGTTGTCTTCAAACGTGTTCAATTAGTTTTTACAAAAGTTTAATGAACAGCAAGAAAAGTGGCCGACAAGTTGGCGTTTCAAAACAGTTTTTAGAAATCGAAAAGTGGATTTTTTCCAACTTCGTCTCGATTTTTCGAGCAATCCCTTGGTTTCCCAGGATTCTATCAGAAGGGGTTTGAAGAGGGTCATTGTTGGCCCATTGGTCATATGGTCAACTATTTTAATAATTGATCAAAACTCTGTCTGGATATACGAAGCTAGTTGGGACATCTCAGCTTCTTGGACATAAGCAAGATTGGATATTTACTCCGTTCAAGATGAAGATTTGTTTACCATACTTGAGTCTATATTTCCTATGCAATGTAATTTTCACTTTATTTGAGTCTAGGATACGTTGTACACCGAGTCGTACTGGCAAATAGGCTATCCCCAAATTAGTTCAAAATGTTTTTAAAATGACCTATCAAAAATGTTTACAAAAAGGTTTTCAAAAAGGTTTTCAAAAATCACCAAAACTTATTTTTTAAAACCCTAACCTAACCCTGACAGAACTCGGCCAGAGTTCGGCCAGAGTTCGGTTGGTGGCCGTTTGATTTTTGAATTCTCTGGAACTTGGTCCTCCTGCAGTTGCGGATTTGACCGAGATTTGCTCATAGAGTTCTGCCCGAATTCTGCCCGAATTCTGACAGAGTTCTCCCTTTGGAACTCCTATAAATAGAGAAGGATTTCGATCATTTCAATTCACTCATTCACTTTCAATCTTCTCTCTATCTAAAGCTTTCTGCCTGCCTTCCAAAGAGTTTTCTAGAGCTTACAATTTCAGATCCCAAGCCAGTTACAATCCTCTAGTCGATTTGCCAGTGCGGTACGGTCTAGAAGTTTCTGAGAGATTGTAATCAGAAGGCTTGATTGAAGAATACCTCTTCACATTTGAAGTTGGACGAGTTCTTCGTATCAAAGCTCGCGTTGTAGAAGTTGCAAGGACTTCGTAAGAAAACTTGCGGTTTTTCCTATAGTGGATTCAACTGGTAGCAAGAGTTCTACCGACTGGATTAGTCCTCAAGAGGATACCAGTATACATCGCTGTCTTTGCGTTTGCTTTCTGAACTCTGCCTTTACATTATTTCAATGTGATTATATACTGTGATGTGTTGCTAACATTTTTTAATTAGCATTATTCCGCTGCCAACTCTATTCACCCCCCCTCTAGAGTATTACGCTTTACTATATCGTTCCTACAATTGGTATCAGAGCGGGTGTTACAGGTAAAGCGAGGTAACAGTGCTATCATTTATTCATTATTTATTAGATCACAGCACATCACATGGCTACTATGAAATTCACAAGTGAAGGTCAGGCCACAAACAGACCCCCACTGTTTGATGGTACTAACTACACTTATTGGAAAACACGGATGAGTTTCTTCTTGAAATCTCTTGATTTTGACTTATGGGCTATTGTTCTTGATGGCTATCAGAAGCCACCTCGTATAACTGTCGAGGGAGTTTTGGTTGAAAAACCCCAAAGCAGTTATACAGAGGAGGAAAAAAAAGGCCAGTCTTGACGCACGTGCTATTAATGCTCTTTTTTGTGCCTTAGACAGAACAGAATTTAACAGGGTATCTACATGCACAACGGCAAATGGTGTGTGGAAGCTTCGAAGTTACACATGAAGGCACGACTCAAGTCAAGGAGTCAAAAGTCAGCAGACTTACTCAAGAGTACGAGGCGTTCAAAATGAAGCCAAATGAAATAGTCACACAAATGTTCGAGAGGTTCTTGGATATTGTAAACCCTTTGTCCTCCTTAGGCAAAGATTACAGTAACCACGAAAAGATTCGCAAACTCCTGCGAGCTCTCACCAAGAACTGGATTCCGAAGGCTACAGCTATCATTGAAGGAAACGACCTCACCACAATGTCACTTGAAGTACTCATGGGTAAGCTACTCACTCATGAACTGGAGCTGCAAGATTTTGAAGAGCCTACACCAAAGGAGAAGACTATCGCCCTCAAGGCTCAGCACAGAAAAGCTGCTGAAGATGACTCAGACAGCAGTGGATTGACGGTGAAGATCAAGCTTTCTAGCAAGGAAGTTCAAAAGATTCATGAGACATAGAAGAGAGTCAAAGAGAACAACAGCAACAACTGGTACCAAGAAGATGCTGTCTGCTATGGCTGCAAGAAGAAGGGACATATGAAGAAGGACTGTCCCATCAACTCATCGAGCAAGAAGAACAACAGGTATGAAAAAGGCAACCTGAAAAGATCAACGTCTCGAAATATGCCAAACCAGCATATGGCATGAGAGTGAAGCTAGCGACTCAGAAGATAACATTCAGAGGACTCTGCAAACATCTGCTTCATGGCAATCGATCAGGTACCTACTGAACCTGTAGAAACATATGATGACTTTACCTTGAGCAATTAGGAGATGCCTTCAGTGACCTGATGCTTGACTACAGGAAACTGCGTAGTAAATATCAGACCGCTAAGAAGGTACTCAAAGAGTACAAAGGAAATAGGAAGACTTACCGACCTACTAGCTGAGGTTAGAGCTAATGTTAGTGAGTCTGGTGAGCTTTCTCTATAAAGCTCTTATTACACGAGACTAAACAGTCATCCGAAGAGAAAGACAAGATTATAGACCAATTGAGAGAAGATCTTTCTAAAGAAAAGAAAAGTCTTCAATCTGCACAAATCAGAATGGAATCACTCACTTCTGATTATACTAAGTTATATGACACTTCCAAAAGGTTGGAAATTAGGTTAGGAAAACAGCCTGAGCCTGCTGCTTCCTATCCTAACACGTGTCACTTACCAAGAAATCGAACATTCCCAAGCCAAACACTGTCAGACCAAACCATATAAAACCTTTACCCCAAAAGGTTAAGCCCAAACATGATCATAGGTATGCATTCTTCTATACTAGAAAACCCAAACCTACCAACCATGCACACCACTCAGCTTTCAACACTACATGCACAATGTCATTATTGTGGCCTCATTGGTCATATATCATCTGCATGTAGAATGAGAAAGCTTGTAGATTTAAATGTTTATGCTTGGATACCTAAAGCTAACAATTCAGGACCCTACAAGAAATGGGTACCAAAGGTTTCATCTGCAAACTGTTTTGTAGGTGGAACACCCTTCACATGCTAGAAGCAAATGGATCCTCGACAGCGGTTGCTCACGATATGACCGGTGACGCTAATCTATTTGCAACACTGTCGAAGAAGAAGAAGGAAGGTTATGTTTCCTTCGGTAATAATTTGAAAGGGTATATTATTGGTATCGGTGATGTTGGTAAGTCTCCCTATCCCGTGATTAAAGATGTCTGTCTGGTTACCGAGTTGAAACATAATCTGCTCGCATAAGTCATCTAGCTGATCATGGTTATGGTATCAATTTTGGCAAAGACAAATGTACTATAGTTGATAGCTCAACTGGTAGTACTATCTTTGAAGGAATCAGGAAGACAATATATATGTTTTCTATCTGCTGGAAGAAGCTAACATTTCAGGTAAATGCTTAATGGCCAAAAGTGATGAGAGTCATCTATGGCACATGAGACTCGGTCATGCAAACATGGATACAATTTCAAGATTATCCACAAAGAAGTTAGTACGCGGTTTACCAGACATAACATTCAAGAAGGATTCGGTATACAGCCAATATGAAAAGAACAAGGCTACCAGATCCACATTCAAGTCTGTAAACGCAGTATGTACTACTAGACCTCTACAATTGCTAACATGGATTTATTCGGTCCTAGCAGAGTTGCTAGCCTCGGAGGTAAATTATATGCATTTGTAATCGTAGATGATTTATCTAGATACACGTGGGTATATTTCTTGACAGCAAGAATGACGCATTATCAGAATTTGTCGCCTTTTGCAAGAAAGTACAGAATGAAAAAGGTTACATGATCACTCGAATTAGAAGCGATCATGGTGGCAATTTGAGAATGCTGATTTTAGCAATTTTGTGACACACACGTTTATTCATGTTCTCCTGCCTAGAACTCCACAACAAAATGAGTTGTGGAACGTAAGAACAGAACTCTAACCGAAATGGCCAGAGTAATGTTAAATCAATTTAGCCTACCCAAATACTTCTGGGCTGAAGCTGTCAATACAGCTTGCTTTGTGCTCAATAGAGTTCTAATTCGACCCAAATCGAAGAAGACTCCATTTGAGTTATGGTTTGATAGAATTCCTTCAGTTTCATACTTTAAGATATTTGGCTGTAAGTGCTTTATTCTTAATACTAAAGACAACTTGGGAAAGTTTGACGAAAAGGCCGATGAAGGTATATTTCTAGGTTATGCGGCCAAGAGCAAAGGGTACAGAGTCTTCAACAAACGTTCCATGATCATCGAAGAATCAATCAATGTCACTTTTGATGAATTGAACCAAATGACTCTCGATACAGTGATGAAGATCTGCCTATATCAAGCTCAACTCCAGCTGATTCTCAACCAAGCTCTGCACTAGCTGAACCTCCTAGAGAAGATCCCGGAACCAGCTACCTTCAGAATGAAGCGAAAAGGTTAAATTTACAGCAAATCATCCAAAGGATTTGGTAATTGGTGATATTACCAAGGGAGTAAGTACTCGTACATCCTGTAGAGATATTTTTCTAGTGTTGCATTTATTCATAGCTAGAACCTAAATCTATTGATGAAGCATGTAGTGATAGTTTCTGGATAGATGCCATGCAAGAGGAATTGAACCAATTCGAACGAATCAAGTTTGGGAACTTGTTCCCAAGCCTATTGATCATTCGGTCATTGGCACCCGTTGGGTATTCCGAAACAAACTGAATGAGGATGGTTTAGTAACTCGTAACAAGGCTCGACTCGTAGCTCAAGGATACAATCAAGAAGAGGGTATCGACTACGATGAGACTTATGCCCCAGTTGCGAGATTAGAATCCATTCGCATGTTATGTGCATTTGTGTTTTCATGATTTCAAACTTTTTCAAATGGATGTAAAAAGTGCTTTTTTAAATGGATTTATAAAAGAAGAAGTTTTTGTAGCACAACTCCGGGTTTCACGGATTTTAAAAACCCAGATCATGTTTTCAAGTTGAAGAAGCTTTATACGGTTTGAAACAAGCCCCCCGTGCTTGGTATGATCGTCTAAGCTCTTTTCTACTTGACAACGGTTTTTCAAAAGGAAAGGTTGACACTACACTATTTATTAAATCTTTTAATGGCAAGCTGCTTTTAATTCAAATCTATGTTGATGATATCATATTTGGATCCACTGATGAATCTCTTTGTCAAGAATTTTTAAGTGTATGCAGAATGAGTTTGAAATGAGCATGATGGGAGAGCTGAAATTCTTTCTCGGATTGCAAATCAAACAAACCGACAATGGGACGTTCATTAATCAAGCCAAGTACACAAAAGATTTGCTAAAGAAGTTCGATCTGGACAATGTCAAACCTATTGGCACTCCGATGGCAACTTCAACAAGCTTGATTCTGACGAACAAGGTAAGCCAGTCGACACACGTAAGTATCGAGGTATATTGGTAGTTTACTTTACTTAACTGCTAGTCGTCCAGATATAATGTTTAGTGTTTGCTTGTGTGCACGTTTTCAAGCTAACCCAAAGGAATCACATCTGTCCGCAGTTAAGCGTATCTTCGATACCTTAAGGGCACTTCTTCTGTCGGCTTGTGGTATCCCAAAACTAAATCCTTTGACCTTATTGGTTATTCGGATGCAGATTTTCTGGATGCAAGGTTGATAGAAAAAGTACTAGCGGCACATGTCATTTCTTAGGCAAGGCTCTAGTCTCTTGGTTTAGTAAAAAGCAAAATTATGTAGCTTTATCAACAACAGAGGCTGAGTACATCGCCGCAGGACGTTGTTGCGCTCAGATTTTGTGGATGAAACAAACCCTAGAAGACTTTGATTTATTTTTCACACATATTCCTATTTTCTGTGATAACACGAGCACTATTAATTTGATAAGAATCCTGTATGTCACTCTCGTACTAAACATATCGAGATTCGGCATCATTTTCTTAGAGATCATCATCAAAATGGAGATATAAACCTTGTGTACATAGATACTGAAAATCAATTAGCTGACATCTTCACTAAACCTCTAGCGGAAGATCGCTTCAATTATTTACGTCGAGAATTAGGAATTTTGGACGTCAGTAATATAAATTAATCTTATTTTATGATTATATATCATTATGCAAAACTGTATTAGAGACAAGCTAATAAAGAGTCTGTCTGTCACCACAACTACGGTTGAAGCGAAGCGGTACTTAAGAGTTCCCCGGTGAACCTCCACCAGCTGGGACAGTACTCCTACAGCTAATCTGAGACAGTCACTGTGTAACGACATTTAATTCATAAAATATTATTAATTATGTTATTTGAAGACTAAAATAACTAATCTTTGAATTAAATATTTGAAACGAGTCAATGAAAAAAAGTGGCAAAAATCAACTTTGAAGAACCCTAGGCGAATTCGGCCAGAGCTCTGACCGAATTCGGCCCGAGTTCGGTTGTAGGTATCTGTATATATCCAGAACCCGAGAGCTTCTCTCTTTCATTGCTTCCAAACTAATTACAACAGCAGCAGCCGACCCCGACCTCCAAACCCTAGTTCTTCACCAATCTATTGCTTCCAATCTACTTGGTGAAATCCTTCCAAAATTTGGAATCATGCGTAGATCGTCATTCTCTACAACATATCCAATTTTCGTATGGTATAACTCCCTCTCTCTCCACCTTTCAATTAGTGCTTTTTATTTCAATGGCACCTAGATTCAATCCGTCTACAAGAAGACCACTCCTAGTGAGGAAGGGTCGTCTTCAATCCTCACACGGATTCTCTGTTTTCGCCGATCCAAAAGAGCGATGGTGCTTTCGATGGGTTCTTCTTTCAAACCCTCAATCAAGCCTTATTATGGTACGGTGACTTTTCCACCCATCCATATGCGGCGGCGCTCCGGTTAAATGGACGGTATTTCCGATCATCGTCACTTGTTTGAGGCATTAGGGTTACACTTATTTGTTAAACTGTGCTTCCAATAGCTACTAATGCCATTAGATTATTCTATTGTAATCTCGTAGTAAACACTTTTGACGTGAGCACACGTGTTGAGGCATAGACATTGAGTTCAATGATGTTCTCCTAGCGGAATTCTTGGTATTCCCAATGAAGGTGAACCACTAGTTGACATCACGGAATTCGATTTCCCGAAGGCACTACACTCACGAGTTTTAAAGCGGAACTATGTGCACCTGACAGAGTACGTTCTGGAAAGTTCAAGGCTAACAACCTGAACTTGTTTAACTACGAATTGCATCGCATCATCTACTCTACTCTACTTCCAAAATCTACTTCCAAGGATGATGTGACTTCGCTTGAGCTGTCCGCCATGTACCATCTTATTAAGGGGATTCCTTTTTTCGCCCATAAGACTATCATTCAGATGACGGGACGTTATCGTGCTAGAGATCGAAATCTCTCTTACGCGATGATTCTCCTCGTATCTTTCAGCGATTCGAGATCGATCTATCGACTTGTACTCAGGACTCTGAGCCCAAGTTTCTCCAGCTATTTCGTCGCAGCCGGACTGCTTCAGCTCCACCTCCTGCTCTCCTACTGCACCTCCTCCACCACATCAGCCGTATGCCATGACTTTTGAGGGCATACATCAGCACTTATCAGCTTTGCACATCTCGATGACGGACATGCTCGCGACGTGTGTTCCGTGATGTCACCCGTTATCAGGCGATGTCAAACTCCTTGGCTGATCTTCGGTTCGCTCAGACTGGTTATTCAGCCGGTTCCATCCCTCGAGATCCAGTTTTTCGGGTTACCGCTGTGAGGATGAGGCTGTCCATGCCTACTTCCAGCCAGGTAACGCCTATGATTGGTATCGTGCTCCTCGAGATTACGTTGGTGAGTTCTATGCTGGCGTCCCTACTCATCCTACCGGTGCTGGTACTTCTGGTGCTGGTACTTCGGTCATGCTGGCCGAGCTGCTGATGATGATGATGATGAGGATAGTGATGATGAGATTTGATTATTAGTGATATTTTACTGTACACTTGGAAATGCTCCGACATTCGAAGTTTTTATCATTACTTTTTAGTTCTTATCAGTACTTTGTAGTTTGCTATCAGTACTTTTTCTTCATGGACATGTTTATGATGTTTCATTTATGACATCTCAGTTTATTTCAGCATTTTGTTTAGCACTATCTCTTTATACTGCTTCTTCATTACAAACTGCCTGTGAAATAGCATGCCTGAGATTTCTTTTATGTTTTTGAAACTTTACATGCCTGTGATGATGTATGTTTTCTCTTATACTTTTTTGTTATGATTTCTCACTTTTGTTCCTTATGCTTTAATTACGGGGGAGCCTTCTGCATTTAATGCGGGGGAGCCTTCTCTTTTGCAATTATTTTGCTAAGTGACAAAGGGGGAGAAAATATCTAACATTTTTTTGAGTTAAATATATGTTATGAACAATTTCTACTTTTTGATCTTTTTGAACAAGCTTAATGTTATATCATTCATAGTTTGTCAATTATCAAATGGGGGAGATTGTTGGCCCATTGGTCATATGGTCAACCTGATTTTAATAATTGATCAAAACTCTGTCTGGATATACGAAGCTAGTTGGGACATCTCAGCTTCTTGGACATAAGCAAGATTTATTCACTCCGTTCAAGACTGAAGATTTGTTTGCCATACTTGAGTCTGTATTTCCTATGCAATGTAATTTTCACTTTATTTGAGTCTAGAAATACGTTGTACATCGAGTCGTACTGGCAAATAGGCTATCCCCAAATTAGTTCAAAATGTTTTTAAAATGACCTATCAAAAATGTTTACAAAAAGATTTTCAAAAAGGTTTTCAAAAATCACCAAAACTTATTTTTTAAAACCCTAACCTAACCCTGACAGAACTCGGCCAGAGTTCGGCCAGAGTTCGGTTGGTGGCCGTTTGATTTTTGAATTCTCTGGAACTTGGTCCTCCTGCAGTTGCGGATTTGACCGAGATTTGCTCATAGAGTTCTACCCGAATTCTGCCCGAATTCTGACAGAGTTCTCCCTTTGGAACTCCTATAAATAGAGAAGGATTTTGATCATTTCAATTCACATTCACTTTCAATCTTCTCTCTATCTAAAGCTTTCTGCCTTCCAAAAAGTTTTCTAGAGCTTACAATTTAGATCCCAAGCCAGTTACAATCCTCTAGTCGATTTGCCAGTGCGGTATGGTCTAGAAGTTTCTGAGAGATTGTAATCAGAAGGCTTGATTGAAGAATACCTCTTCACATTTGAAGTTGGACGAGTTCTTCGTATCAAAGCTCGCGTTGTAGAAGTTGCAAGGACTTCGTAAGAAAACTTGTGATTTTTCCTATAGTGGATTCAACTGGTAGCAAGAGTTCTACCGACTGGATTAGTCCTCAACAGAGGGATACCAGTATACATCGCTATCTTTGCGTTTGCTTTCTGAACTCTGCCTTTACATTATTTCAACTGTGATTATATACTGTGATTGTGTTGCTAACATTTTTTAATTAGCATTATTCCGCTGCCAACTCTATTCACCCCCCTCTAGAGTATTACGCTTTACTATATCGTTCCTAAAGTCATGTCTACTACGCACAGCATTCGATAGATCAATTTTCGTCGAACAGGTTTAAAGAAAACGAATTTGGAAGAGGGGTACCTGAGTTCTGAATCAAACAGAGTATTCTCTATTTTCGTTGATTCGAATGATCCCGACGTCGTCGACGGCGAGTAGACGTCCGACTGCGAGCGCGGGGGGGTGCGGAGGATGGCTGGCAGCTTGGGGTCGAGAAGGGTTTTGGATGAGAGAGGGGTTAGGGTTTCGGTTTGCGTGGGTTTATTATAAAGCCGTTGCTCCTATTACTAATAGGACTGGGAAGTTCTCGGTTTGTATTAGGTGGGGTCGATTTCCTATTGCAGCTATGGCTGCAGTTTGCTTAAATTAATGTGGGGTTGGGTGTAACAATGCTTACTGCTAAGTTGTGCATGTGGGTGGGTCGGGTGCTAATTTGTTGCAGCTAAAGCTGCTGACGGTTATAACAAGCCATTGTGGGGTTGGGCCCCCCTCCAAACCGCAACTGTGCTGCTATGGGGGCTCGGCCACCACTGTTTAATTTTTTTTTTACTATTTATAATACATATATATATATATATTTTATATATTATATATATATAATATATATATATTATATATATATATATATATATATATTTTATATACTTATATATATATTATATAATATATATATATATATATATATATATAATATATAATATATATATATATATATATATTATATATATAATATATATATATATAATATATATATATTAATATATATTATATAATATATATATAAAATATATATATATATATAATATGATATATATGTATATATATTTTTATATATGTATATATAAAAAAAAAAAAAAAAAATATATATATATATGTATATATTCACAAGAAAATTTCTAAAATTCTTAATTAAGTAACCAAAATATTTGTAAAATTGTAGGATATATTTAGTAGTAAAAAATATAACAAGCACACAAACATATATATCATACACACCTATAAATTTGTACAATTACCAAATAAATTCAATTAATAGAGAAAATAATTTTTCAAGCATTAAATAATTAGAAAATATTGGGGTTTTACAGGATTCCTACTAGTGAGCTGACTTACACTAGTACTACGATAGTCGATTTTAACTCTGGCAAGAGCAAACCACTGGGGAAGATTCGTCTGCAGATTCAGATTGGTGATCTTCGACTATGGTAACTTTCTATGTTATCAACTCGGACGTATCCTACAATATTCTTCTTGGAAGACCGTGGATTCATGAGCACAATATTGTGCCTTCAACTCTTCACCAATGTTTCAAATATGTGGACTCCCAAGGAGTTGTGAAAACTGAGTTTGCTGATATTAATCCGTTCAAAGGTGTCGAAGCCTACTTCTCTGATTCAAGGCTTTATAAACAAGAGCATGTGAAAGATATATCAGACATGGCTGAAGATCAATCATCATCTGAGGATCAGTTTATTAATAAGATTCGCCAGAGGAGCAACCTTTGAAGATCATAGTCAAGGGACGAATCCAATCCCAACCTGTCAATGATCAACCTTTGATAATCAAGGTTAAAGGAAAAACTCAAACTTCATCTGAGGAATCAATAAATATTCCTGCTAAGAGCCAAGTTCAACCTTTTATGATCAAGGTTAAAGGGCGTACTTCTTGTACAAATGATCCAGAACTACCATTGATTGTCAATCTTGGCAATCTACGCAGAAGACGGATGATGGTCCACTGTTGATTAATCCGAAACATAGCAGTCAGATTGTAAATGATGTAAATATTGATCATTCTGTACTTTTTGATATCAATGAAGATTTCCTGTTCGAGTATATGGCTGTCAAGTTTATTGAGAGAATGACTTTATCTTCTGATAATCAAAGTCATCATAAAAGACAACATAGAACCGGAAGAAACTTTATATATTGATCATAAGGAGAATTCTTTCCCTCCTTATACAGATGTTGGACCGTATGCTCAAAATTCCTAACATCTTCTCCTTATCTTCTACCTGTGGCCGCTTCATCACAAACTAGCGTAACTTTTAGACGTCATGAAGAATCTTATTTCGTGGTTCCATCTGGTAAGAAAAACAAGCGCCAAATTGTGTTTAGCCTGGCTAGAAATATCCCTGTTGCTCAAACAGATGAGCTGAAGGATAAAGACAAAGGAAGAATCCGAATTGACAAATACAGTCAGCAATCTATCAAGATCATCCAGAATATGGGGTATGATTTGAAGACTATGCAAGGTCTTAATCAAGGCAAGGGCAGACGATTACCATTATGTGGTGATCCGTTTTACCAAAAGACTCGTCATGGGTTGGGATATGATCCGTCCCACATGTTTATGACGATATACGAGAAGAATTATCTTCTAGCTCTTCGCAATCATCAGATTCGGAAGAAATTCTATTCATCGAGTCCGATATGTCTCGTTCCTCATATTGTGAATCTGGCAAATATTCTCAGTCAACATGGTTCAAGCCAATGGTGAATCAGAGCCATTTGAGAATGATCCTTGGGCTCAACAGATGGATACTCATGGGAACTTCGTTTTGAACAACGACAGCCACCTACATAAGATGAGGTTATCCAGATTGATGTTGGAGATGGAGTTACGTCCAAACCAATTTCATCAGTAAAATCTTTCTGAAGATGAAAAGGAAGAACTGATAAAACTTATAAAATATACATTGACATCTTTGCATGAAGTTATGAGGATATGCCAGGGCTAGATCCTAAAGTTGCTACCCATAAACTCAATATTTTGCCTAATGTCAAGCCTGTAAAACAACAGCAATGACGCTTTAGACCAGATATGATGGATGCAATTGAAGCAGAAGTCAAAAAGCTGATTACATGTGGCTTTGTTCGTGAAGAACAACACCCAGATTGGGTGGCCAATATTGTTCCTGTTATGAAGAAGAACAAAAAGTCCGAGTTTGTATAGATTACCGGGATCTTAATACGGCTTGTCCAAAGGACGAATTTCTACTTCCAATTACTGATGTCATGATAGACAATACATGTGGTTTTGAACGCATGTCTTTCATGGACGGATTCTCAGGATACAATCAGATCAAGATGCATCCAGAATATGAGAAGCACACCGCTTTTCGTACACCTCTTGGGGTCTACTGCTATACAGTTATACCGTTTGGTCTTAAAAACGCCGGTGCCACGTATCAACAGGCTATGAGCAATATCTTTCAAGAACATCTACGGAAGATAGTTGAATGCTATGTAGATGACATCGCTGTTAAAAGTCGATCAAAGGATGATCACATTCAGGACTTGAGAACAGTATTTGAATTATGCGTCAGCATCAATTGAAAATGAACCCTACTAAGTCTTTCTTAGGGGTTTCCAGTGGCAAGTTTCTAGGATTTGTCATTACCTCTCAAGGTATCATGTTGATCTGATAAGGTTAAAGCAATTCTTGAAATGCGTCCTCCTTGTAATCTGAAAGAACTCCGTGGCTTTCAGGGCCGTATTGCTTATATCTGAAGATTTATCTAACCTTTCTGGAAGATGTCAACCTTTGTCTCGTCTATTAAAAAAAAGGGTATCTTTCGTCTGGGATAAGCGTGTCAAAAAGCCTTCAATGACATTAAGTAATATCTTACAAACCCGCCTGTTCTGGTACCTCCGGTGATAGAAGACCATTTTTGCTATATGTTCGAGCCTTGATCATTCACTTGGCGCTCTTCTACAGCAAAGTGATATGGGTCATGAACAAGCAATATTATCTGAGCAGAATGATGGTCGGAGCTGAACACAGATATACTCCTGTGGAAAAGAATGTCTAGCTTTGGTTTTTTCGTCCAAAAGACAAGGCATTATGTCACTGGAAAGACTATTCATGTCATCTCCAGAATAAATCCATTCGGGTATTGATGAAAAATCGAGCATTCTTAATTCCAGGTTAGCTACCTGGGCGATGTTGCTCACTCCTTATGACATGATTTATGTACCTCAAAAATCAGTGAAGGGCCAAGCGTTAGCTGATTTCTTAGCTGCTCATCCTATACCTGAAACTTCAAAGTTATATGAAGACATTCCAGACGAAGTAGTGGATTGTAACATGACTTTGAAAAATGATATATGGCAATTATATTTTGATGGAGCATCATGAGTGGGACCTAAAGGCAATATTGTCTCTAGGGTAGGAATTGTCTTGGTTTCTCCTACAAAATGGTCATATACCTGCCTTCTCTTAATGAGCCATGCTCTAACAATGTAGCAGAATATAATGCTCTATTGATTGGTCTCCAAGTAGCAAAACAATTGGATATTGAATTCTTAGAGGCTTATGGAGATTCTCAATTGATCGTTAATCAAGTTAGAGGGACTTATGAAGTCAGAAATCCTGATCTCATCCCCTATCATCAGGTGGTAGTCGAGTTGGTCCTATCATTCAAAGGATTCTTCATTGAATTTGTACCACGTTCTCAGAATGTGGAGGCTGATGCTCTTGCCAGCTTAGCTGCAGACTTGGCTGTCCCAATCCGAAGACAAAATACAATTACTTTATTGGACCGAGACTTGTTCTGTGTGAAGAGTAATCTGCATATTGAACAAAGTTATACTACAGAGTCAAGTTCCCAGCAGAAAGATTGGAGAACTCCATTCGTTGATTATGCAGTTCATAGGATTTTGCCTAAAGATTCTAAAGAAGCTGCATCAATAAGAGACGATCATTTCGATTCTATTATGATTCTTTATATATGCTATATCGTCATTCATATGACGGACTCTTGCTGCGCTGTCTCTCAGAAAGTGAAGCCAAATAAACACTGCGTGAGGCTCATGATGGTGTCTGTGTGCTCATCAATCGGGTCCAAAGTTACAAGACCGCATTCGAAGAATAGGGTATTATTGGCCTTCTATGATAGCATGCTGTAGACTATGCAGAAGATGTAAATCATGGCAGATTCATGCTGATTTTATTCATCAACCATCTAAATTTCTACATCCTACAGCAGCCTCTTGGCCCTTCGAAGCTTGGGGTATGGATGCCATTGGTCCTATTAACCCTCCTTCTGTCAAAGGACATCGGTTTACTAGCTATAACCGATTACTTTTCGAAGTGGGCAGAAGCAGTCCCCCTTGCGAAAGTGAAAACATCTAACGTGATCAATTTCATCAAGCACCATGTCATTTATCGTTTCGGGATTCCTCGACGGATAATTCATGACAATGGTCCACAATTTGCCAGTCAAGCATTTTATCGATTCTTTGACAAGAATCGAATTCAGAATTTGGCTTCTACGGCTTATAATCCAACTGCTAATGTTTAGCTGAAGCTTTCAATAAGACGATCATCAAACTTATCAAAAAGTTTGTCTCTTCTAATAAACGTGATTGGAATGAGAAACTTGGAGAATGTTTATGGGCTTATCGAACAACAGTCCGGACTCCTACTGGTTTTACACCATTCTCATTGGTTTATGGATGCGAAGCTGTTCTCCCATTGGAAATCCAGATCCCTTCTCTACGAATAGCCATTGCTAATGAGCTAACTACGAAGAATAATGATTGCTTATGACTCCAAGAACTTGAAGGATTGGATGAGAAGCGTGCACAACAACATATTGAACTATATCAAGCCCGCATATCTCGAACTTTTAATCGTAAAGTTAAGGAGAGGGTATTCAAAGTTGGCGAGCTCGTATTAGCTGTTCGCAGACCGATGGTAATGACTCATAAAAGTAAAGGGAAATTCCAAGCAAAATGGGAAGGCCCTTATGTAATCGAGTCCGTGTTTTCAAATGGCGCCTATCGGTTGTCAAAACCCAATGGAGATCTACTCATGCTGCCGATCAATGGCAAATTTCTTAAGAAATACTATGTATAAAAAGAGAAGACAGAACAAAAATAAAACTTCTTTTATTATTATTTTTGTTCAAAATAAAAGACTAAGGACGAGGGCCACTCCCTTCGTTATTGAATACATAGTCGGTCAATGCATAGAAGGCGTCGTTTCCTGAACTCATGAAAAATTTGCAGACAGCCATCCTCGACGCTTCTCCTTCAGAAGTTTTTCCTGGCTCTACTAAAAAAGCAAGAATGTCATCGGGTGGCTTGGGCGCAGAAGAGCTTCCACCTATTTCGGTTGAGCCCGATGAGCCTGATACAGGGGGTTCAATGGGTAACGTATCAATGAAGCCCTCGATTTTCCAGGGGACTTCATTCTTTTGCTGTACAACTTTGGAAGACATTTCCAATAGAGGAGCAGAAATAAGAATGGAATGATTATAGAGAATTCTCACCTATTTATAGAAGAGGATTACTAATGAACTATTCTCTGAAATTGAAAACGACTTTTCATTTCTGAAAAGGCTCGTCTATTCATGTTACCAGGTTCATCATTTTAATTATGGAATTGAATCGTCCTTTCTGTTCCCAAGAAATATGCTGATTCATCCATCATCTTGCATATACGCTCACAATATCTGTCTTCTTAATCCCCAGCTACCAAGGTTTGGTTAAGCTGACTTCTTGTTTCCGGGGAAAGGGATTTTATATCTTCTATTTTTATCAATTGATTAGAAAGTGGGATTCGCTATTTATCATGTTTCCATGACCTCTGAGTAAATATTAAATCTACTTTCTTTTCCTATCTATCACTTCTATTTGACCTCTGCATAGATATTAATCTAATTTTCTTTTGAGTTCATATATGCTATTATGTCCATATTACCTCTGATAGTATCATATACTCTAAAACAGAAAATAAGATTTCATTTATCTATCATGTCCATATTACATCCAGATAGATACAAATCTTTGATCATAGAAGAATCATCATTTTCATTCCCATATCATCAAAAAGTCTATTACATTTCTTAGACTTTCTTACATGTTATAATGGAAATCTCTTACATTCTTGGATTTTCATTCTATACAACAATAATAACCTAATAGAGATCTATTTCTTCTTTGATCCTCTTTGACGGGTTCGTTGTTGGTGGCAGTTCCTGACTGTCTGAGCTCCAGTAGCAACCAGAACAGCAGGAATCAAACTCTGGTCTTCTCTCTCAGAATAGGGAAGAATCCCACAGTATGGCAGCTCGGAGGCGTATTGCTGCCAATACAATTGGTGGATTAGTGGCGGCACCTCAAAGGAGAAAGAAATGTATCCAGCATTGGGATACGATTCCTAGGTCTGCCGTGAAAGGAACTCTACTACCCGATTTCTCGGGGTAGAGTTGACTCCACCATCCAACTCTCCATGTATAAAGGCTCTTCCTACCAACAGAGGAAGACCCTTCTATCTCACGAAGAGTTCTGAGTTGTCTGATTTGCACATCAAAAGCGCATGAGCTCCCTGATGTTGATGTCAGAAGAATGCTCCTCACAACGTCAAAATTGCCAATGCCGGTTCTGGAAAAGCTGCTCAGCCAAACTTCTGTAAGAAAACAACAAGGAAGAAGTGTTTTAAAAACAGAAGTATTATCAGATACGTTTTAAACGCTAATTAAAAACAGATCACAAGGCTTTTTATGCCAGTGCTTCAGCAAGGCTTTTACGCCAGCAATCAGCAAGGCTTTTACGCCAGCAATCACAAGGCTTTTTATGCCAGTGCCTAGGCTTTTACGCCAGCAATCAGCAAGGCTTTTATGCCAGCAATCACAAGGCTTTTTACGCCAGTGCTTCAGCAAGGCTTTTACGCCAGCAATCAGCAAGGCTTTTTACGCCAGTACTTCAGCAAGGCATTTACGCCGGTGATTCAGCTAGGTTTTTATATCAATACTTCAGTAAGGATTTTGCGCCAGTGCTTCAGCAAGTTTTTACGCTCGTCAAGAATTTACGCTCACGAATAGATGTTTTAAACAAAAGATTCGAAGACAGATATTTACTTACGATCGGACTTACCATTTGAATCGAATGGTTTGGCTCTAATGGTGGTTGAATCTGCGTCTAATGACTGGGCATACAAAAGAACATCGTGGGAAAGCTTCGCCATCCTCATTTGTTGGAGAACAACATCACAGAAAGTTATCTTCAGAGGAATGAGTACGAGAATATATGAAACATTCTCAGCTATTTATAAAGACTGAAGAACTGTTGGAATGAGTCTACTTCGGGGGAAGATCCTATTTAAAGGCTCTCGTAACCACAAGACAGATGCCACGTGTCAGGTTTGTTTCTTGGGAATGAACAACCATAGAAGCAGTCAAAATAAGTGTTGAACAGTTGAGATTAACATCAGACTTTATTTATAAAAAGGGGGGAGTGGACCCCTACATATAAGAGAGTCGCAATACATGGAATTTCATTTTCCCTCTCCTTCGTTGGACTGACGAAGGGAGGCACCCAACTCACGCATGTTGTGAATCCCGGAGCGACGCATCAGATTTAAAAATGCTTTTGCATCTCCTGAGCCCTCATATGCAGTCGGGGGACCACCATCGATGTGACTGAAGACTGCTGGAGTTAATCCGAAGCACGCTACAAAGTTGCGTGCTCGCTCAAAGTCAATCCTTGAGCTCGAAGCCTCTTTATTGTTAATCTCCTTCTTGGACGCCATGTCACTATGGAGATGAATGACAAAGAGTGAAGAATTTCTCCTCATTTATATGGTTAAATCAGCTCTCCATATTCCTCATTGGAAACTGTTCATCATAAATGCAAACTCGGGGAAGCGAAAAGGCATTCGAAAGTTTCGAAAAAAAAAATTTATTGTGACAATTAAGTGTTGACCGACACTATTGGAAATTACGCCGACTGTTAGACATCCCTGCTTTTACGCGGATGGCTGTTGCGTATCCCAAATTTTACGCTGGCAGATCAAATCTCAACTTTTACGCTTTTGTTCAAAGTGTTTCAAATTTTGGAGATATTTGAAAACTTTGAAGGGGGTCTTGTAGGAGCGTAAAAAGTGCTGCAAAGAAAGAGTCATCCCATTCATAAGTGATCGGTTTTTATACCAAGCAGAGCGGATAATCTCTTTTACGCCCAAAACTAGGCTAATCAATTTACGCCTAAGCAGGCTGATCATTTTATGCTTGGGTCTACACTTGTGATTTTACGCCAAGGACAGAGCAGCCTCTTTTACGCTGGACAAAGCTGTCAAATCTCGCATTTAATGCAAACTCTGACATGAAGATATTAATGATGGCATTTACCACAGAATTCAATGGAATTTGTCTAATACCAAGACCATTGTTGTCGTTTATATGGATCGAGCTACTTTACGCTCACTATATGGTTTATTTTACGCACAGAGTTTTACATGAGTTCTTATGCTCATAAAATAATGTGTGCGTAAAGTCTATTTGAGCCATTTTACGCTCAAGGTTATTCAATAACCACTTTACGCGGGAAACCTATGACAGAGCTATTTTACGCTCATCTTACTGCTTTACGCCCAAAGGATGTTGGGGCTATTTTTACGCCCTATTCTTTCTGGCCAGTTTGGAACGTGGTTTGCCTACATGGCCTTCATGCCACATATTTTGAAGAACGTGTGTACATGTATCCTATTCTTACTGAAATGATGGGACGCGTGTCAACGTATGCAAAGGATGACTCTGATCATGGGTGGCAGTTGTTAGCGTAAAGACAGATTTTGATGTTTTTTTTTACGCACAGAAGCCCAGTCTATAAATAGACTCATTATTCTCAAACACACAGACAGAGAGAACAGGAGAGAATAGAGAGATCAGAACTTCAAGATTTTTGATTCTCCGAAGCATTCTTCTTCAACTTTTCTTCCAGAACAGAGTGAAGCAAAGCAGGAAAGCATTCGGCCTCGCCATCAGTGCCCAAGTGCGTCGATACCTTTCTGGTGACTTAGTTCTTCCAAGTTGTTCTACTTCAAGCAGTGATCTTCATCATCATCATATGGTCCAGGGAACAAAGTGATCATTTACAGATAAGACTTCCATAGCAATACTTTCCCAGAATCAAATTGGTACTTCTTGTACTTTTTTTCGTTTTATTTTCAAAATCCAAATTTTGTTTGGCAATTTTGTTAAGTGAAACATAGCCCAAGAAATGGTCACCTGCATGAAATTCCCGGCTAGAGGTGGCAACGTCGCAATCAAACTTGACATGGAGAAAGCTTACGATCGCTTGGACTGGCAGTTCTTAATCTGGGTGCTCAGAGCTTTTGGTTTCACCGAACCTTGGATCGATATCATCTTTCGATCGATTAGCAACTCTTGGTTCTCCATCTTCATCAACGGCCAAGCGGAAGGTTTTTTTCCCTCGAGTCGTGGCGTTCGTCAGGAAGACCCCTTGTCAGCCACCATCTTCATCATCGCTGCTGAAGCCCTCAACAGAAATCTCAAAAGCATGATCAACAACCCTCAATTCCACCACTTCCATACCACCACAGGTTGCCCCATCATCACTCACCTCGCCTACGCCGATGATGTCCTCATTTTCTCCTTTGGAGACATCGAATTGGTGGGGGTCATCCACAAACGCTGGAGAGGTACGCCAAATGCTCTGGCCAGCGGATCAATAACAACAAAAGCGTCATTTATACCCACCACAAAGCGGACATGAATCACTCCTCTAGGATCTCTAACTTGACTTCCTTTGCCATCTCGTACCCACCATTCTTTCACTTAGGTTGCCCGTTAGTGTACGACAGATCCAACTCCAGCATCTTCGAGTCCCTTGTTAACTCCATCAGAAAGAAGGTAGCGGACTGGCATAATGCGACCCTATCACCTGGTGGAAAGATGACTCTGATCAAGCACATTCTCTCCTCCATCCCTACCCACATTCTGGCCGCCTGCGGCCCTCCAAAGAAGGTTCTATCTTCGCTCGAATCCCTCTTCTCCATATTCTTCTGGGGCCATTCTAATGCGATGGACAAGCACCATTGGGCCAATTGGACCACCATGGCCAAACCCACAGAGGAAGGCGGCCTAGGATTTATCCGATTGGAGCATTTGGTGGACACTCATTCCATAAAGCTTTGGAGGAAGCTGCGTACGGAACTTCCACTCTGGACTAGGTTCATGCAGGCCAAATACTTCAGATTTGCTCACCCTTCGGTGACCTTAGTGAATAACAGGTCCTCGGCCACGTGTCATCGCATCTCCATGGCTCGCGAGCTAACTGAACCCCTTATCCATTTGCAGCTAGGAGATTTCCACTCCTTGGCATTTCACGAGCTTTGGCTGGACGACTCGCTCCACATCGTACACAATTCTCTCAGTCGGGAGATTCGTGACCTGTGGGATAATACTTCGGGATGGATATGGAACAGAGTCAAAGACTGCCTTGCAGGAAGCGGCAGCCACTATTACCGTCGCCAATTTACGTATCTACAACGAACCGGATTCCCTGCAATGGACACTGAATTCTACCGGCACCTTTTCGTTGGCTTCGGCCAGAACAGTTATCAGAGGGACCGGCACTACGTCCCCACTCATCGCCCTATATTGGCAATCATGTATCCTAACAAATGGTCCATCCTCATCTGGAGAGCTCACAAAAAAGAAAACGTCCCACCGATGACACCATCACCTCTTTCGGCTACAGCCTCGTATCGAGATGCCACTGATGTGCCTCTCCCCATGATAAGTCGGTGGATCACGTCCTGCATTCCGGTGACATGACTGCACAGTTGTGGGCCATCCTAAACACCAAGCTCCAGCTTTAACACCATCCTAGAGGCTTCAATGATCTCCTTGCCAACTGGGGTCGCTCCCACGGTCGTCAGATCATTGTAGCCGCCGGTATCTGGGTTCTATGGAAAAATTGGAATAGGTTCAGGTTCGAGGGCCGTCAGTACCTTCCTCACCAGCTCCTTAGAGAAGTTCTCTGTCAGGTCCTTCGCATTAGGCGACGCTGCACTCACTCCGAGGACGGCTTTTGGGATGCCTTGTCCTAGCTTTAGCTCTTTTATCGGGTAGGCAATCATTGTCCTTTTGTCACCTTTTCCTTTTTGTTGGCGCGTAGCGCTTTTACTTGTATAGGCTTCGACATTTTGTGCCTGATACATCAATAAAGTTCTCTTTCAATTAAACTATATATATATATATATATATATATATATATATATATAGAGAGAGAGAGAGAGAGAGAGAGAGAAAGAGGTATATTGTGTATTTTGTAATAATATGATATATGTATACATATCAAGTGTAAAATAATGATAATAGTAATGATGATGATGATAATATATATATATATATATATATATATATATATATATAGTTTTGAAATCTCAGTAATTTCTTCAATTATTAAATAGCTTAAGGAATAATCTCCTGATTTTATTGTACACAGATGTAGCAAGTAACTAATATTTTATGCTTGCATAATATTTACTAAATATATATTCATTAGTATTTTAATTGGTAGTAGAACTTATAGAATTATTATTGAATTTTCAAAATACAAATATGGGGATACTTAGATATAAACCAAGCTGGAAATGGTGAAGAAAAAAAACTAGAAAAAAAAAAAGAAAAATTTAATAAACAAACAAAAGAAAACAAAAAGAGAAGAAAAGAAAGGAAAAAAAAGACAAAAAGAAAAGAAAAAGGACCCAGCAGCAGTCCCCCCTTCAACTCAACCCCGCGTGTAACAGAGGCTGACCCTCTCTGTAACACAAGTATATATACTTGTTGCAAAGAAAAAAACAATCATCAAAACCCTAGCCCAGCCTTCCCCAACCCTTGGGTGGCCACCTGGATGCCGGAGCATCGCCAGGGAACCGCCGTACGGCCAGCCAGAGAGCCGCGTGTGTGCGCCACGCGCCACAGCAGCAGTTGCAGTCAAAGGACCAACTTCACGACGATGGTTCTCGATGATCGCTTGATCGTTTTTCTAGCAGTTTCCTCTGGTATGTTCCCAACCTATAGGTCTATAAATCCTTTCAAGAAGATTCCTGTAATTCGCATCGTGTGCTACGAATAATGAGTTCCAAAATCAAGAAAAAAACCCAATTTTTGGAACATTAGAACTGTCCCAATCACCTATGTTTGCGGTCGAATTACGACCCGGTTATCGTAAATTATAGAAAACCGTCTGAACTGAGTTGTAGACAATCTAGAGGACATCAAAACCCTTCTTGTAGATATATTGTTCATTATTTGTACAAAAAGTATTTCGTTTGTAAAGTTGGCAAAAAACAGATTCTTAAAAACTAAAATTTTGTGAAATATTTACCGATACGAGGTCCGTCCGACAAACAGACAACTCCATCATGAACCAAAAGCATCAAAAGGAGCATATCGACTTCGCAGACGTGTGAACTTTGACGGAATTCAAATTGGTTGCGTGTGCGCAACAAATTTGATGCGTATCCGTCAAAATTTACCGTATCGGCCTCTTTACAAATTCTCTAATTACTTTGTGCACGTTCGTCAAATCGAAAGAAAACTTGCACCATCAGGACTGAATCATTTTTTGGTTCTGTGTGCCAAGTTTGGCCCGATTCTAAGAAGGTCGACCGGAACGCCTATTTGGCGAGCCCGCGACCTGCTCCAACGGACAAAATTATGCACAGTTTACCAGAATCCAACTTTAGACATACAATTGGGTTCGTCTTCTCAAACCGGACCCGTAGACATGTCATTTGATGACTTTAGTGACCGTAGGTCCTGTCACGCGTTTCGGTATAAAATGGGTCCAACGGTGGACATCGTTTTGACCTAAAATTATGATTTTGCCCCTGTTCCATAATTAGATTTTTGGACAGGTGTTTCCTAGGCATATCTTTTATTCCAAACATGTTCGTGGTATTTATCTCAGCATCCGAAGATGTTTGTGGGATTTGGCTTTCATCGCTTCACTATTCTGACGGTTCGAGCTATTGGACGTCGCCCTTTTGTACACAACCTCAGGCAATATATCTTGCCATATTTACTGCTTATATTTAGTCTATATTTTTGTTATTTGTATATTATTGTTTATTTATTTCTAGTTCTTGTAGCTATACCATTATTACAGTTTCTGATTTACTACTTGCTCAGTGATATTAGCTTTACTTTAATTATTATCCTTTGATTGCATATGGAACTAGAGTTAAAGGACTACCATTTGTAGTGTATATCATAAACCTTAACATAGTTGTACCACGAGATATGTGTGAGACGAGTGGCATGTAGAGGTACTAGCGTGTTGGCTGATCACCCGTGCGCATGCGTTAGGGCTAACTGGTAATAGAGGCATATTATGAGACTTAGCAGTTAGTAGAGGTATATGAGTCATGGATGTGACTCTACTAGACATTGGGTGGGAAGAACAGATTCTTAACGTATTGGCCACGTATGCACTTTTCTATTCCTGATCCTGCTGGCCTTTGACATTCGATGAATGTTATGCTTTGAGGTCCCTAGTATCCTGTGGGACTATACCTCATTTTCCTGCAGCCAGAGTGCCCATGCATTGAAGGTTTGTTCTTAACAGCATAAACACATTAGAATGGTTAGGTAACCTTAGTCCATGTCATGTCACCCCCGTTCTATTAGTAACTTAGGAAAATATCGTATCGCGGAATAGTGTGCTACCCCTTGTCCTTGTTTGGTTATAGGGGTAGTCCACTGTTTCGATGATGAAATATTGGATCTTGTTACTTGGGACTATTTTACGTTACTTGTGATTTATGACATATTATATATATTCAGTTACGTGGCATGTTCTTCCTGTATCTTGTTACGTCCCTCTAAGGACCTGGTTATCTCTCCAGGTGTGTGCTTTATGACTTTTGCGGGTGTTCTAGCCAAGGTCGTGGTTTTCTCTATTACTTCGAAGATGATTGCTCTTGGTTCATCTTGCCATTATTATTGTTCATTTTTTTGTATATTTTCTTTTATTTAAAATAGTTGGAAGTAGATATGTCTCCGCCCAACTACATGTATAAATGACAAATTCATAGTTGATTATATTATTATTCTTGATTTTGTGGATGAGATTTAGTTATTATGGTTTACTGCATTCTATAGCTTATGTATACATACGGGGGTTCCATACATTGGAGTATACTTTGTATGTATACAGCTAGCATGTCTACGTACTTGGTCCTAAGTATTTTGGGACTGGGGCGTTACACTTTATCATGCCCCGATCCCGCTAGGGTCGTTCGTCCTAGCTTTGACCCGACGGGATCATTAGTCCTCGTTGAGGTGTATTGCTATGCAAGCATAAGTTGCGCTTGCACAAGGCCAATACCTGCACAAAACAACTAGACAAAACAAAACACATGCACACAACATATTTAATTACAGAAAACCAAATATTGGATACAGAGATTTGAAAAGGAAGCACTTCTTTTATTTATAACTTGATAGAATTACAAAGTACAAAGCTTGTGACTCAAATGCCATAATTTGATTACATATCTCTCTTTAAAACTCTTTTTAAAATAGCCACAATGCCCATACATCATATCCCTTTATTACATGCTCAAAATATAAAAACACCTTCAAAGAAAAAGCTTGCAACTTGACTGGAAATGAAAAAAGCTACAAGGCGATCCACAAGCCTACTGGGCTGGACGAGCTTTAGTGCCTCACTTAAAATCACTATGTCTCCAAGTTTTCTGAAAAGGATGCCCACAACGTGGGTCAGCACACATCATGTACTGGCGAGTAGCTTTTGACCGAACTCATAAATATCTGCACTAAGTCAACATGTGAAGCTAATATTTTACTAGTTATATCTCTACTTGTCTAAGTTCTTTTTAACAATTTATAAGAAACATGGTAGTAGAACATTTCATAACCATCTAACCCATCGCCGACAGCCATCCCTGCACAAGGCATGTTGCACAATTTGCATAAGGAATAACTCATGTTACATTCTTGCAAATATTGAAGTTCATAATTTGGGTCATGCATATGGCCTATCTACATGAAGGTCCACGGGGTCTTTTCCCATGATTCGCCACTGCGACTCTTTGGTTCAATTCATCGCTAAGAACTCAGATATCGGCTACCCTTTTAACATGAGGTCTCTTTTACCTCAGGATGCTCTTAATCTCTCCTAGGTCGAGTTGTTCCAGGCGCCCCCATATGAAGTACATGTAGGCAACTCTAGAGGGAGGTGAATATAGTTTTTGTCAATAATAACTAATTAAAAAATTAACTCAATAAAAAGTCCTGAATGCAACTACCAAGAGTAAGTAATCAGCATAGTAATGCGAAAATTAGTAGAGACTAGAAGAGCATACCAAACACAATGATTTAACCTGGTTTCCCTCATGGAGGACTAGTCCAGGCCTAAGAACTCTCGCTCAGGATTGAAATCCACTATTTGTTATACTACAAGAAAATAGACGTTTCTTGACAGTTTACTTCTTAATGGTCGTGCTAAACCATCAATGAAAGCCATTATCTTGTCGGTTTTGGACATATGTCAAGGAAACACATTTTTTCTGTTATGTAATAAAATTTGACCATATTACTTGGAGCAATGCTACAGTTACAACCAAATATTTACAACCTTCTTACAATCACTCACAAATTTTCTGACATGTGGGCCAGGTGGTGGCCTGGCCTACATGTCAGCAAATGGGTATAAGTTGTAAGAAGATTGTAAAAGTTTGGTTGTAAACCAAACATTTCCCTATTAATTGAGGTTTTAGAGGAAATCGTCAAGGAAAACCTTCTAATTTATTGACGGTTTTGTTATAACCATCAAATAGTACAGACACAAAAAAAATCCGCATATATTACAGCTGCCATTTTAGTAATTATATTTAAAAATATTTTTTTGTCATCTATATTGACGGTTTCGTAGTCATAATTATATTTGGCTATAGAAGACATTCTTCGGACATATTTTACTATCATCATCAAAAACTATCTTCCTCCTCTCTTCCTCTTCTCTTCCCTCCTCTTCTCCCTTTCCATGTTTTCTCTTCTTTTTGGAGGATATTGGACTACTTCAGGCAGCTTATCCAAGCGAGCCTCATAAAAACCTAAAACCCTTGTTCTCTATACCCCTCTTCTTTAATATTCTTCCTCTAGAGTTATGGTTTTTATTCTACTGTCAGTCCAACGATGGCTCAGTTAGCATTAGGATTTCTCTCTCTATTCTACTCTCAGGACAAAGAAAACCCTTTTTCGATCAGGTACGTAGGACTCCTTTCCCAAATCTAGGTTTCTCGGCCCATCTTTTTTTTTTTAAGATTTAGAGTTTATTTCTTCTTTCAATGGAAGCGACCGTCTCATCCTTCATCCTGCATGATGGAGGAGAGACTTATTGAAGGTCTTCCAATACTACCTCGATCAACCTACGCCTCACCTGTCGGTCGCCAGGTCGTTCGCTCGCAGGTCTCCCAGTACTCAATTTTTTTAGGTAATTTCGATTTTGGTATAACAAATCCAAGAGTAATTTTGTTGATATCATATATGAAAACGACCGTACTTCAATTACCTACAATTCTCGTTCAAGGAGTTTATCATAATTTTGTTGTTTTAATGCTTGAATCATTTGATCTTTGAAAGAAAAATTCTGTTATAAAACGAACTATCAACATTACCATCTTGTGAGTCCTAAATAATTTTTTACGCATCCAATGCTCCATATTATCCATCCTCGGCTCATGATCATGAATAGTTGATAATTTAAATATTTTTTTACCATTTATTTTAGAATATTAAAATTAGTTTATTTATGGTCAAACAAGTTCTCATAACATTGATTTATCAATGTGGATATTAGTTTGATCATGAATTGACATATAAATAGTATTAAAGCAACAATAATTATATAAAATGTATTTTCTGAATATTAAAGATTTATTTTAGAATTAATTTTGAATATTTTATATACCTAATTTTTGGAATTTTGTTAGTCCTAGGAAGGATATTATGACTAGTATGTATTGTAACTAGTTGATAGTTAGCTAATCTTATATATATATATATATATATATATATATATATATATATATATATATATATATATATTAAAAATATATATATATATATATATATATATATATTTCTACAACGTCGGAGGACTGACGAAATATGGCCACGATCTGAGCTGGCGTGGGACAGAATGGGACGCACCGTGCATAAAAACTCAACGGCTTGGACACTGTACGGGCTGTCGAGGATCGGCACCATTCTACCATGGGTATAAACGATGGCCGACTACCCGGCCCGTCATGTGGTGCCCTATGGTCGTTGTAAAGATGTCATAAGGGCATCGTGCGCATAGAACCGGTGGCTGGGCAGCATCGGTTGTCGTAGGCATCATGAAGATGTCCGGGGAGCCTTCGACGTCATGGGCGAAGCGAGGCATTGAGTTGTCAGCGTCGAAAGATGTCGACCGTCTTACGAGGCTGTGGAGCGCGTGGAGTGCGCGAGACGTACGTGTGGGGTTGATGATGAAAAAGCCAGTATGGACAAGATCTATATGAAGAGTCTGAAGCGACATGACGACCGGCTAAAAATTGTGTGCGAGAAGACACACGATTTAACTGAGCCAGCACGTGCTGGATAACAAAAAAATATTTAATATATATATATATATATATATATATATATATATATATATATATATCAATGATAACAATAATGTTAGTATTGTTATTAATGCTAGTTATATATATGAGTTTTTGGGACCGCGGCTGCAGAAATTTGAGTTGGATCCATAATATACACTCTTTCGGCAATTCCAGGCAAGATATTGTGCTACTGTAATCTTATTTCATTTTCTGCTTACATGGACATGTTGTTGTGTGTTAGGATTAGATGTATTAGAGTGTCCAAGTTTGACTTGGGTGTAGTAGTGGGTGTGTGTGTGACCTCGCTGTTTGCCATGAATTATAAAAGAACAGAACAATTATATCGGAGGACTGGACTTTTACTTCACAATACAAACTCGCTCATACAAAAAAAGCCTAGGGACGAAAACCTAGGTACAGCAATCTAAGTACAATTGTTTAGTTTTTTCTGGGAGGTGACGGTAGAGGCTCGAAAAAGCGACGGCAGCTCTGCCTTACTCCTTGGACGATCGGACGCAGCCTTGGCTCCGGTGAAGAAATGCTCTTAGACGTGTGGGAAGACTCCCTTGCGCCTTCGGTTGCTAGATCTCTGGATGTCTCTGTAGTGCTCTCTCTCTTTTTTTGCTCTCTATGTCTTCTCCTATGCTGCTCTGCTTCTGCTTCTCCTCAGGATTTGCAAGAGAATGGCACCTTGCTATTTATAGAAGTGGGGGTATGATCATTAGGGTTTGCAAATGATTGCCTCTTTGAGAAGTCGGCAGTTAAGGATGAATTAATCTGGGCCATTCATTCTGATTGTAGCAAATCTAGGTAATTAATATGAATTGCATCAAATCTCTGTGGGCAATAATTGTTGATTGCCATGAATATTCGTGATTTGTGATAGCCTGGCACGTGTCCAATTTGCTTGATTTGATTTGATCTGGGCAATTATGACGATCGTAATAAATCTGATTTTGTTACGATTTGTTAGCACCCATAATTCCAGGGAAGATAAGACTGCCACGTGTCTCAATTGTAGCGAAGAGTGCCACGTGTCTCAACTGGACCGTCCTGGCCGAGCCGTATATGGGGGGATCCTCTCAGCTGTATGAAACCTGCAACCGCACGTGGATGGACAGCCGCATGGGAATGGACAGCCGCATGAAGATGGACAGCCACACTTAGATGGGCAGCCGCATGGAGATAGGCAGCCGCATGCAAATGGGCAGCCGCATGGGGATAGGCAGCCGTATGAAGTGGACGACCGCATGAAGTGAGCGGCCGCATGGAGTGGCCTCGGGACTTGTTGGATTTTGCCAGCTGTAAGGAGATTTTTTTCTCTTTCCCATGAACACGCCATCATGTCAGTCATTATTGCGTCTTTGTGCTAGAGTTGTCATGGCTGTTTTTTGTCAGAGCAGCCGTCAGGATATTAAATGCAGCCGAATGTACTGAAGAACTGTTGAAGGCCACGTGGCTTCTTTCTAAGCCGCATGGATCTATCCGAACCGTATGGACCCCTAAGCCGCCTGGACTTCTGAGCCGCATGGGGATCCTGAGCCGTATGGGGATCCTTCTGTAGGAGCCGCATAGGTCTTTCTTTATTCTTTTCCATGCTTCTACAAGACCCTCTTCAAAGTTTTCAATTTGCAAAATTGAAATACTTCGAATAAGAAGCATGGCCATGTAAAAACTCTTCGGGCCGCATAGGATGTTCTGGCCGCATGGATGTCTCAGCCGCATGGCCTCCTCAGCCGCATGGGCTTTCCAGCCGCATGGACTGCTTGGCCGCATAGGCTCCTTGCCACATCTTCGTACCACGTGTGCAAATCTTTGCATTGATTGTCTTTGATTTGCTGTCAGTTTTAAAGCCATTTTTTTGGGGCAGGATCCCAAGAGTTTAGCCTTGAATAGTCGGATCGCCTTGATAACCGAAGAGTCGGTTCATTGCACATAGATCGATGCGTCGGTCTATGGGTTTTGCCTATAAATAGCAGCGTGTTTTTGGAAAGAAGACTTCTTTACTTTCTGCTCTTGCCCTAGCTTTCTTGTCTTCGTCTTCCTTTTCTGATCATCAGCAATGGCTCCCAAGTCCTCCAAGGTTACGGTGAAGGCTGCGACGAAGGGTAAGGGCGCGGCCTCGACGTCGGCTGCGGCACCCGAATCTCACTCCGACGTTCATCCTGCTGTTAAGGGTAAGGATTTAGGAAAGTCATATACTTCGAAACCCTAACAACGGCTCTGTTGCATGCTTTATACACAAGCCTTAAATGCAAATTGTTCGAATTGTATGGGCCGCATACATGTCCCATAACCGTGCCGCATGGGGGTATACCCCATGTCCGAGCCGCATGGGAGTTGTCTTAGTGGGCCGCAAGAGCACTTCATGAACCGGATCGCATAATGACCTGTCGATCAGATCCGCATGAGTCCCTCTGAATCGAGCCCGCATAAGCTCGTCTAAATTGGGCCGCCTGATGCTGTGCTGCATCGAGCCGCATGAGCTCCCCTTTTGGACTGTACCGCATAAGGCTCTGACCATCTTTTGACTTTGTTTCTTTTTATCTTTGATTCTTGCTGCAACCCTGCCGAAGGCTGAGATCATTGTGAAGGAAGAGTTACTGCCCCCTTTCGAACAAGAATCATCGCTTGTTAAGGAGGAGGTAACACCAGAAGCGGAGGAGCAGAAGGAGAGCTGGCGCCCATTGCTGTAAAGGAGGAGCCCCAGTCTGACGACGGTAGTACTAGGAGTTCTGATCTTCCTATTTCGGACGAGGATCTTGCTCAAGTACATCCTTTATATGCAAAATGGTTGAGGGATTGGTATATGCGTCCCTGCAACTAGGATTCGTGGGCTCTCACAAATATCTGTCTTTGTTTTGATACTTCTGTCTGTCTTTAGCTGTGGTTTATGTCTTGCTTCTTTTGGATATCGATGTAATCTTTTTCCTTCTTGTCTGAATGAAATAATAGAGAACTTTTCTGGCTTGCTCATGATATGTAGTAATGTGAATGTAACTGACTTTGAACAGAATATATTCGCTCTGTTCTTTGTTTGTAGTAGTTATCCCAATGGGAGACTTTTTGTGGACCTATTATCCTTGGCGTACCCTGGTCTGCATACGGATAATAAGTTGGGAAAGAACCAACACACTTACTCAGAGGTAATGAGGACATGTCAAGCATGAAGGTTTTCTTCGATGGAGCCTTCCTACTCAGAGGTAGTGAGGACGTGGTAGGAGTGGGATCCATGAAGGGGTACATAAAACGACTCAGTGATAATGAGGACATGGAAGTTCTATGTAGAGGGATAATTTATTTTTGGCGGAAGTGAGACGACTCAGAGGTAACATCGACGTGGTCACTTTAGAAATTTGTGGATCCGTTATTCTTTTTGTGCACTGAGAGTGCGGGTAATGGATCATGAGGGAGTAGCTCTTTCAAAAGAATAAGTTCAGAGGTATGGTTATACATGACTTACTACCTAAAGAGTGACCGGAATGTAAGTTCAGAGGCACCTGCGGGTACATAACTCAGCAATCTGGGATATTTGGAGGAAGAATGTGAGTTCAGCGGTACTGGAGGGTACATAACTCAGCAATCTGGGATATTTGGAGGAAGAATGTGAGTTCAGCGGTACTGGAGGGTACATAACTCAACAATCTAGAATTTTGTGAATGTGAGTTCAGCGGTATCGGAGGGTACTACTCAATAATCTAGAATTTGGAGAATGTGAGTTCAGCGGTACCGGAGGAAACATAACTCAATAATCTGAAATTTGGAGAATGTGAGTTCAGCGTACCGACGGGTACATAACTCAATAATCTGGAATTTGGAGAATGTGAGTTCAGGAGTACCGGCGGGTACATAACTCAATACTCCGGGATTTGGAGAATTGAGTTCAGCAGTACCGACGGGTACATAACTCAATACTCCGGGATTTGGAGAATGTCGTTTAGACATAATATTTCTTCAGGAGCTTGCCGTTGACGGGCAACATAAGCAAGTCTCCGTTTTGTTTCGCGAGGCGGTAAGCACCGTTGGAGAATACAGCCTCAATGAAAATGGCCCTTCCCACTTTAGCTGGAATTTACCGGCGATTTTGTGAGTCATAACCATCGGCCTCCGAACTGCCAGAACGAGATCGTCCACTTGGAATGTTCTGATTTTAACCTTCTTGTTGAAGGCTCCGGAGATGCGTGCTTGATATAGCTCGATCCATTGCTGAGCCAAGAGGTGCTTTTCATCTAAGGCCTCCAACTCTTATAGCCGGCGACGGTAGTTCATCTGTCGTCAATTGGTAGGGAGAGCATACGGAGCGAGGGTATTTGAGTCTCTAATGGAGAACTGTCTCACACCCGTACACCAGGGAGAATGGTGTGTTTCCAGTGGCCGTTCAGACTGTAGTACGGTACGTCCATAAGCTTGGGCATTCACCAAGCTTCTCATCCAGCCGCGTTTGTTGCACGATACGAACTCCTTGAGCAACTTGATGATGGTTTTGTTGAATGCTTCTGTCAACCCATTCGCTGCCGATTGTATGCATCGAAGCAATATTCTGAATTCGATGCTTTCACAGAATCGATAGAAGGCGTGGCTTGTAACTGCGGACCATTATCGTGGATGATCTTGCGGGCAGTCCAAAGCGATAGATGACGTGATGCTTGAGGATGTTGATCACGTTTGAAGTCTTCATTCTGCAAGCGGAACAGCTTCCCCCATTTGGAGAAGTAATCTGTGATTGCGAGTATGAAGCGATGTCCTCGAAAAGAGGGTGGAGTGATCGGACCGATGATATCCATTCCCCATGCTTCGAATAGCCAGGACGCACTATCGGATGTAGAAATTCGGATGGCTGGTGGATGAAGTCCGCATAGACTTGGCAGGCTTTGACTTTCTTAGAGTCTATCGCATCTGCTACTATCGTGGGCCAGTAGTAGCCCATTCGGCGAAGACGATCTTAAATTTTGGGCCAGGCTGATGGGCCTCGCAGACACCGTCATAAACTTCGCGTGGCTTCTTTGGCTTCTGTTTGACAGACATCGAAGCAATAATCCATCGTAGGATCGACGATACAACATTTTTATCTCTGTATCGTAGAAGAATCTGAGAGAATGCCTTCTGATAGAGGTGGCTTCCTTTGGGTTCTCGGGCAGGATGTCGTAGACTACAAAGTTTATGAATGGTTGTCTCCAGTCTGTTACTTCATCGATCGTCTGAGCGGAATAACTCACCATGAATTAAACGTTGTGCTTGGGACAGGCCAGTTCATGGCCTATCACGTCCACCAAATTATGAATTTGGTTCGGCACTGCTAAGGAAGCGGTAAGGCCTGCTAGGGCATCGCTTCGATATTTTAGAGTCTGGGGACGTGTTCGATGAAGAACCCTTCAAATGATGAGATGATGCTGATCGCTATTTGGTGATAGGGGATCATGTCTTCATGGTGGACCTCGTATGAACCCCGGATCTGATTGACGATTAACTGTGAATCGCCGTATGCTTCAAGATATTCTACCCCAAGCTCACTTGTAAGTTGGAGGCCAATGACTAAAGCGTTGTACTCGGCCATATTGTTAGAGCAAGGTTCCGTGAGGGAGTAAGCATTGATCACCAGTCCAGAAGGAGAAATCAGCACCACCCCGACTCCGACGACGATGTTGCCCTTGGTCCGGTCCTTGAAGCGCCGTCGAAGAACATTCGCCATATATCATCGTGAGAGGCCGCATGCGAGTCGACGGTCTTATTTGGGATTTTTTCATATATTCTGGCCGACTCCGAGCCTGGGTGGGCTGTTAAAAATTCTGCCAGAGCTTGACCTTTAACAGCCTTTTGTGGGACGAAGATCATATGGTAGGAGCACAGTAATATTGCCCATGTAGCGAGACGAGAGCTGAGTGCCCCTGGTTTCGTCATGAGGACCCTGAGGGTGTTGACTCATGATATCACATGTATGGTTTGCCCCGTGACATAGTGTCGCATCTTTTGAATGGCGAATACCAGGGCGAGGCTTTCCTTCTCCACGGCGGTATATCGATGCTCTGGCCCATCATCATTTGGCTGAGGTAACAATAGCTTGCTCATGGCCCTGCATCATTGTTTTGTGCTAGCAGAGCATCGAGGGAATGCTCGATTGCTCGTACGTAGAGCAGGAATGGTTTTCCAGCAACCGGGGCCACCAGGACTGGAAGGTTCGACAAGTATTCTTTGATGCTGTCGAAGGCACGTTGGCATTCTTCATCCCATACGAATGAGATGCCCTTCTTCATGAGATGGGTGAATGGCTGACATCGCCCGGAGAGGTTCGAGATAAACCTTGATGTAGGCTAGCCTCCCTTGAAGGCCTCAAGTTCATGAGATTTCTCGTAGGACCCATCTCTGATCGCCTTTGTCTTCTCAGGGTCTACGTGGATACCCTGGGAGGTAATGATGAAACTCAAGAACTTCTCGCTGGATACGCCCAAAAGATTTCGTGGGGTTCAATTTTAAGTTGCGCTCGCATCAGGTCGAACAGTCCTTAGATCATGCAGATGATCTTCCTTAGAGCGACTTTTGACGGCGATGTCGTCAAAATAGCACTCCACTATTTTGCACAAGTGGCCTCTGAAGATGATGCTTATAGCTCTCTGATAGTGGCGCCAGCATTCTTTAAACCGAAAGGCATGACTGTGTAGCAGTATGTGCCAATTGGTGTTCGGAATGATGTATGCTTTTCGTCATCGGGAGACATCTTGATTTGGTTATACCCCGAGAAGCCATCCATGAACGACATACGTTCGAAGCTGCAGGTGTTGTCAATCATGATGTCTGTGATATGGAGGGAGAACTCATCTTTGGGACATGCCTCGTTCAGATTGCGGAAGTCGATGTAGATTCGAATCTTCCCATTCTTCTTGAGGATAGGTACTATGTTGGCAACCCAGTCCGGATGTTGTTCCTCACGAATGAAGCCGCTAGCTATTAGTTTGTTGACTTCAGCTTCGATCGCATCCATGATGCCTGGGCGAAGCGTCGTTGCTGTTGTTTGACTGGCTTTACATCTGGCCGAATGTTGAGCTTGTGAAGAGCAACATCGGGGTTTAGTCCCGACATGTCTTCATAGCTCCAAGCGAACAACAATATATTATTTGAGAAGTTCCAGTAGTGATTCTCGCTCTTCATCAATCAATTCTTGCTGACGAAGATGGGTTTTGGGAGGATTCATCACCGAGATCAACTTGTACAACCTCATCCTCGGTGGGAGGCTCCCTTTTTCGAACCGCTTCTCCCACTGTATCTAGTTGTTGTTCCCATGGCTCTAGCTCAAGAAGTTCGGGAATGTCTTCATCTTCTTCGTAGGCATCGGCAAGTGCTATATTGATGGACCAGACTTGCCTGAGCATGTCCTCGATGCTGATATCCGAATCGAAGTGGATGATCCGGTTGAGTGTGAGTGCCAGTCGCATTCTTCGTCTGAGCTTTCGGGGTTATCACAGGTGTGACATAACCTAGCCCACGTCTGGTCTGTTATAGTAATCTCGTGGTTTCCCAGCTGGGATTGACGATTGTAAGGGTAACCGCCGTCCAGTTCCGTAGTTCAAGTCTGGTGTAGCTCTCATATCATATCCTTATTTTTTGCATAAGGTACTTGGATTGGGAACTATACAGATAAAGGGGCAATCACCCGGTGTCGGGTTCGAGCTCAACTTCTTCCATTTTGAAGGGCTGTGGATTATTTTTCGGCGAAGATGATTAGGTGATCCCCTCCCTCAATTATGCGGTAAGCATCTTCCACGGGAGTGAGTTATTTACGGTGTAAATATTTATCACCTGTGTGTGTAGGTGAGTGCCTATACCGCTCCATAGCATACATTGTAGAGCTTATTAAGCTCGATATAGTTCAAAGATAGCCCTTTATTGATGAAGTAAGGTATCTTTTCTAACGGAATTACATCATCTACGGATGGAACATCAGTGTGAGCAGCCACATACTTGGCCAGTTCTGGTTCTTCTTTAGCCACACCCTGTATAAATAAGACTGAGAGGATGACTTGGGCAACTTGATCATCAGGGGTTCTGCCGGTGGAGCAGAACATAGTTGTTGGCAAACTAGCGACCCCTAGTTTGGTACTCATGCTGGACGAGGAGTTGTTGGTTGAAGCGACATTGCATCGGGTACGATTCTTCTTGGAAGACGTATCATTATTGGCTTGTCGAAGGGATTGAGCTTCTCGTTTGTTGTGGCTGGTCGACTCTAGGCAGTTTGATTATCAGTGGCTCCGTTGTGGGTCTTGACGTATGGCAGAACCTTGGCAGCCGGATTATCATTTGCCCCTCTTGTGCCGAGAGGCTGATTGTATCCTTACGCAGAGCGGCTGTAAGGGGTCTTGCCAGGTTTGCGAGCTTGGAGGTGGATCGTCAGGGGTTCTTCTGATCCTGTGGCTGTCTTAGTACGAGCTTGCACATCTCTTCACCAAGGTGCCTCTTCGACTTTTTGTATAAGCATGAGTCTGAGTAGTAGGATTCGACCCTTTGAAGGGATCGATGTCGCCAAATTCTGTCCTCACGAAGCCGTGTTTGTCGACATACTTGAAGCACTGGTGCAGCGTCGAAGGCACGATCATGTAATCATAATCCAAGGGCACCCTAGGAATATTGTAGGAAGTGTCCGCATCTATGACGTAACAGGTCACTTCTGACTGAAGATCGCTGATTTGGCACTTCAAGCAAATCTTCCCAATCGGGTAGCTCTGCCCGAATTTAAACTGCTGATGGCGGTGCTTGTCGGCGTCAGGCGATGCATAGGGATACGGAGATGATGTAGACCCTTCGGATGATGCTTATGGAAGAACCAGGATCAATGTGCATCCGATCCACCTTTACGTCACCAATGTATCCAGTGTAGTATAATGGACGATCATGCAGATTGGTTTTGATGAGCATATCCTGTGGAGTGAAGATAATGTTGGGCATCGCTCCTGTGCAAGCGCTATCTTGGAGATTTGCAGGCAGGCTCTCTCCCGTGAGGTTGACCTGAGCTAGATATGTGTCGGCATTCTGGAGTGCATCACTCAAAGCCATGCGACATCCTTGAAGAGTCTCAGGAGCTCATATAATGACAATTTGGCCGATGTGTTGGCCAATTGTGCCAGGATGTCAAAGTTGTAGGGCCTTTCAGCCCATGAGGTACCTCTTTTTTGGAGGGATTTGTCAAAGCGAGTCTTCTTCAGCCTAGGCTTGTCGGTCGTTGGAGGTTGAAAAGGTCCTGGAGCGTCAGAAGTAGCCGGCTGATGTTCTTCAGTTGCGTTATCTGGTGTAGGTTGGGATTGAGCACCTGACCGAGTGACGACAGATGTGGCTTCTTCGACATCTGCCAAAATTGTGCGACAGGATCTGACCTTTCTGCTCTCTTTCTTGCCAATTGTCACCCTCATTTCCCGTATTTCCTGTATTTCGTATTTATACTCGTATCTGAATTTTGATGTATTTTTATTTTCTCAGCTTGTGGAATTTCGGTATTTCTCGTATTTGGGTTTTTGGCTTGGCTCGGTTTTATTAGGATGGTTTGGTTCGGTTTTGTGTTGGAACACTCTAACCTATGCTACACCTCATCCCCACCACAACTCCCTCTTATATCCCCACCTACCACTCTCTCTCTTCATTACCACCACCATTAATTCCCTTCTTCTTCTTCTCTCTTCTTCCTCCACACAACTCCCCAACCCTTAGGCAAGTGCATCTTGCCACTACATGAGGACCCTCTTTTCTTTGTCCATTTGCTAGTTTAGGGCATGGAGATCAACATTAGAACTTGAGTTTTTATGATTTAGCCCCCATTATCATAGATCTAAGCTTTTCCTATTTTCGGATTTTGCATGGTTTGAGCTATTTATGTTGGTTTTCTATGAGTTTTGATGTTTCCATGTGGAATATCTTTCAGTTTCACTCCAGTTGGAACTTTGGAAATCCGATTTGGAGTTCGGATGACCAAGTTATGTTGTTTTAAAGTTTTGGGTTCTGCCATGGTGTTCTTGCTGTTTGGAGAAGACAGTGAGCAGTGTGCAGAGCTTCTTAGCTCACGCACACTGAGCTACGTGCGCTCTTTGCGCTGCGTACGCAGACTTGAGTACGCTTCCTGTTGGAAGCGTGTCCCCTTCAGCCTGCGTACTTTTCACGCAGCTGTCCCCTTCAGCCTGTGACTTTTCACGCAGCTGCCCCCTTCAGCCTGCGACTTTTCACGCAGCTGCCCCCTTCCGCCTGCGTGACTTTTCACGCAGCTGCCCCCTTCAGCCTGCGTGACTTTTCACGCAGCTGCCCCTTCAGCCTGCGTGACTTTTCACGCAGCTGCTCCCTTGAGCGTGCGTGACTTTTCACGTAGCTGCTCCCTTGAGCGTGCGTGAATTTCTAACGTACGCTGCTTGAGTGAGCCTGCGTGAATTTCTCACGTATGCTGCCTTGAGTGTGCCTTGGTACGGAGACTTGAGCGAGCCTAGCGTGCGTGACTTTTCGCCCACGCAGCCCCCCTGCGTGCGTGACTTTCGCACACGTAGCTCTCCTGCGTGCGTGACTTTTGTGCGTACCCTGCCCTGCCCCCTTGACCCCTTGCTTAACCCATTAGCTCTTGGAGTTTGGTCTTATTTCCTTAAGCTTGGCTTTTCTATTGTCCTGTATATTGATATTTTATTAGGTATTTTACGCCTTTTGTCATGAACTTGATTTTACTTAATATGTTTGGAATGACTATTGCACATGGCTTGATATGGCAAGAACTTACATAACACGATAGTGGCCCGTGGTGGCGCACTCCTGACAAGTACCCTAACATGATTTATCTTGATAACTTGATAGTGGCCATGACGACGCACTCCTGACTTGACATGACCTGATAACTTAACTTGACTTGCCTTGACACCATCGGTGGTTCTTTCTTGCTTGCTTGCTTGTTAATCTACTTGTCTAGTCTTGCATCATGTCTAGGATGGGACTCCTGAGTACCACGGTCAGGAGTACCTACTAAAATGGATTAAGGCTAATAACTAGAATAACACAAGTAGCCATGAAGAGATGACACAGCTACAGGCAATCCCGTTACCTGGGCTCTTGGGATCTGTAGCCTGCCGTCGAGTAGGGCACATTTCCAGCGCACCGTCGAGTGTTGCACCCTCTAAGTCACCTAAGGGTACATTTGTCTTCTGGGCAATGTACCCACCTGAATTCAACCCTAATCTTTCGTCCTGGGTAGCCTGGATGGTCTGCAGGGCTTGTGGCTGTGGAACAATCTCACTGCATCTTGTTAGTAATTAGGTCTGTGATAACCCTAGTTAGTTAAAGTAGTAAGCCGTAGGATCTGCTTGGCCGTGATTGATTGAATGATGTATAACCAGTTTAGCCCTGTCTTGATCTAATACAAGATTGCTTCCTGTCTTGATTTCTTACATTACTTATCTTGCCGATAAATGGTGGGAAACCAAGCTCTGTTCAGACGAAGGGTTACAACCCCGGTCCTTGTTTGGTTTACGGGTTGTAACTGGCTATCGGAATAGTTCCATGGTTATCTCGTCATATATCATCTTGACATATTTTCATAAATTTTAGTTTTAATATTATTTTCTGTGCTGATTGCTGGCTTTTGTTCTTATTTCGTGGCCCCCTTGTGGCACTTGCTCTTTCTGGGGTTGACCCAGCTGGTTTTGTGTGGCCAGATTTCGGAGCAGCTCCCGAGGATCTACCAAGCTTCCAGCCCAATGGTGAACACTAGACGGAATCCGGGCCAAGAGTGGGTTTTCTATTTTGTTTCGCTCACTCTATTGTAAAAATTATTCTTTTGAGGCGTTTAGCCGACGAGCACCTGTTAGCTCGATGCACTTTTATTACTATCTGCCTACGGGCTGTGAACATGATTGACAAATCCTAGGGTTGATCATGTATGACTAAACTCTTGCTAGTCCTAACGTTTTGTAACGACTAGCTTCATGATCAGCTGAATATGTAATATTTGGGACGCCTTATTATTGTATATTTAATGATCATACATCTTGCGACTTTACTTACTTGTGGTGATTGAGACACTAGGCTTGTTCATGACCATAAGAGATTGTTGGCTTGTAAAAAACCCTCACATATCTAGACAGCCATGATCGTATATCGGAGTGGTTTCAATTTTAATATACGTAGCTGGCTATGTCTGCCCCCGCTCTCCAGTATTCTGGTTCTGGGGCGTGACATGGTTTAAGTGGTGGCCCATGCAGGTCTTGTAAATCAAGAAATATGAGGGTTTACCGATTAGATGTCTCAATCAGTATTCGTCCTTGATCTCCGCCCGTATTTTCAAATCCATGAAATTCTTGCCCTGATTACATGCTTGTATCGTTGATCTGTCCTGGTCCTTTCCTTATTGTTCCCTGTGTCGTCTTCTTCAGCGGCACTATACCTGGTCCTACCGATCGACGAGGAGGAGCACCTCCCGTGGGCCAGCAGCAACCTGGAGATCAAGTCCAGCATTCCGGAGTCGCCTCCAGAGTGATACCTACTGGAGGAGAGTCACCAGTTCGGCCCGTCCAGCCCGCAGAGCCAGATAATGGTACCTTAGTAGGCCTCATCAGAACCTTGATAGCTTCCCAGGATCGTCGAAGCACGCCCTGCACCAGACAGTTCAAGATGCTTTGACCCGAGGCGGACATCCAGGGAACCAGGCGGCTAACAGTTTCAAGCGATTGAACCCTCCTTTCTTCGATGGCACCGAAGATGCGATTGCCGCGGATGCATGGCTTCAGGATACCGAGGTGGTTTTGGAAGCAGCCAGGACACCCGAGAATGAGAAGGTGGCGGTGCGCCTGCAGTTGTTGGACTTGGCTCGCAGTTGGTGGGCGGCGCACGCCATGGGATTAGTGGCACCCATTTCTTGGGCAGTATTTAGAGAGAGATTCCAGACGAAGTATTTCGATGCTGGGCTCGGTACGAACCTGCAGACCAGATTTACCAACTTGAAGCAAGGGGCAGATCAGTACAGTTATGCATCGGAGTTTTCTAGGCTCAGTAGGTTTGCCCCCACCTTAGTGGCGACCGAGTATGATCGAGCCCAGCGATTCCAGCAGGGACTGCATTTGGAGATCTTGTTGGCAGTTGAGCATTCGAGCCCCAGACGTTCGATGCACTCTTGAGGGCAGCTAAGAGGCATGAGTACACCTTCCAAAGGATTGTAGATAGGACCGGAAGTAAGAAGCGGTCCCACAGTCAGATGCACCAACATCAGCTCCACACCGCAGCGGCAGGGGATTGACCATTGGAACTCCGAGGCGGGCGGCCTCAGTAACGTCGGTTCAGCATTCGACCCTGACGTACCCGCAATAGCAGAAGCAGACTTCCGCGATGGGATGTTCTCATTACGGGAAGCCAGGCCATGTGGTGGCAGACTGTCAAAGGGCACAAGGATTGTGCCTGGCTTGTGGAGCAGCAGATCATAGGGTAGAGCTTGCCCGAATAGAGGTGGTTCGTCAGCATCCAACTTCTAGCTCTTCGGTGAGAGGACCGGCCCCAGCACCAGTTCAGCAGCAGCAGTATCAGTCTTCGAGGCCCTTGCCGCCTCAGTCTCAGGCATTCCAGCAGCAACAACCCCAGCAGTATGCACAAGCCCAAGCTCAGACCCAGAATAGGCAAGAAGTTTCCAGCAGAGGGGACCAGCAGCCAGAGGACAAGGTCAGGCCATGAGGATGGCTATGGAAGAAGAAGTTGCACCAGGTATGGTAGTGGCAGGTACTATTCTCGTCAACTCCTTTCCAGCTTTGGTATTGTTTGATTCTGGTGCATCGCATTCATTCATATCTGCACGATTCACGACACGGATAGGATTGGAGCCCGAGTCATTATCAGTGAGGCTCAATATACTTACTGGTAATGGTCTTGTGGGAGTAGATCGAGTGTTTTCCTCGTGTCGGATCGTAGTTAGCGGTAGGAAGTTCCCCGCTAGATTCATAGAGTTTCCTATGGCAGACTATGATGTAGTCCTAGGCATGGATTGGTTGAGGAACCAGTATGCTAGGATAGACTGCCATATTGGCAGAGTTGTCTTTAGTATCCCCGGCGAGCCAGAGTTTTCATTTTCCAGAGGAGCAGTAGAGCCATCTTCCCCAGTGTTACGGATGGCAGTAGCAGCAGTGCAGTTGCCCCGGATAGTCGATGAGTTCCCAGATGTCTTTCCAGAGGAACTTCCAGGGATGCCGCCAGAGCGGAAGATTGAGTTTACTATAGACTTGATTCCCGGGACAGCACCAGTATCAGAGCGAGTCTACAGGATGGCGCCTTCAGAGTTGGAGATTTTGTACAAGATGATTGAAAACTAAGGACCAAGGGATTCATTCGTGCAAGTGGATCGCCTTGGGGAGCCCCGATGCTTCTTGTGAAAAAGAAGGATGGTACGTCCAGGCTATGTGTTGATTATCGTACCTTGAATTCGGTGACAATCAAGACAAATACCCTCTTCCGAGGATAGATAACTTGTTTGATCAGCTTAGAGGGGCTTCAATGTTTTCGAAGATAGACTTGCGGTCAGGATACCACCAGATCAGAGTCAGAGAGCAGGATATCCCGAAGACAGCATTCAGATCGAGGTATGGACATTGGAGTTCCTTGTTATGCCATTTGGAGCGACCAATGCGCCGGCGTAGTATTCATGGACCTCATGAATCGCATTTTCATGCCCTACTTGGATCAATTTGTGATCGTGTTCCTAGATGACATCTTGGTCTACAGCAAGAGTGAAGCAGAGCATGAGCAGCATCTCAGAGTCGTCCTTCAGACGCTTAGGGAGCATCAGTTGTACGCCAAATTCAGTAAATGCGAGTTCTAGCTCGATCGTATTTCGTACTTGGGTCACATCATTACCTGAGGAGGAGTGGAAGTGGATCCCCAAAAGATTGTGGCTATCGAGTCATGGCCGGTACCCAGCTCAGTGGCAGAGGTTCGCAGCTTCCTTGGATTGGTCGGCTACTACCGGCGGTTCGTTTCAGATTTTGCAAGGATTTCAGCACCGATGACCCAGTTGACCCGCAAGGATGTGCCGTTTGCTTGGACAGCAGAGTATCAGGAATCATTTGAGAAGTTGAAGCGAGGTTTGATAACGGCTCCCATTCTCATCCTTCCAGATGGGACCGGAGGATTCACAGTTTATTGCGATGCTTCAGGCAGAGGATTGGGGTGTGTCTTGATGCAGCATGGAAAGGTAATATCTTATGCGTCACGTCAACTTCGTAATCATGAGAAGAATTACCCGACCCATGACTTGGAATTGGCGGCAGTAGTATTTGCCTTGAAGTTATGGAGGCACTATTTGTACGGAGATAGAGTGGAGATCTTTACTGATCATAAGAGCCTGAAGTATGTTTTCACCCAGAAGGACCTTAATATGCGGCAGAGAAGATGGCTTGAGCTACTGGTGGACTATGATGTGGATTTGCAGTATCATCCCGGAAAGGCCAACGTCGTAGCAGATGCATTGAGCAGGAGAGCCGGAGTTTACCTCCTGACAGCGCAACCAGAATTATTGGCAGATCTTCAGAAGATGGGAATTGAAGTAGTTCTTCCAACCAGCATGGCATTGATGGCCAGTCTACAGGTTCAGTCCAGCATAGTTGAGAGAATCCGGGTGGCGCAGTCAACAGTTCTAAGATCCAGCGACTCAGAGCAGAGTGTGAAGCAGGAAGAAGGCCAGAGCTATGTATCCATGAAGATGGTACACTTCGGCACGGCACTCGTCTTTGTGTACCCAGTGGAGATATCAGACAGGAAGTCATGGCAGAAGCCCACAGTTCACAGTATTCTATTCATCCGGGTGGTACGAAGATGTACCGTGATATCCGGCAGCATTTCTGGTGGAATGGCATGAAGAGGAAGATAGCCCGGTTTGTCTCTCGGTGTTTGGTTTGCCAACAGGTTAAAGCTGAACATCAAAGGCCCGCTGGACTTCTTCAACCCTTACCGATCCCAGAATGGAAATGGAAGCATATAACCATGGATTTTGTGACAGGATTGCCCAGATCTCCCGGCAGAGATGCTATTTGGGTAATTGTGGACAGGCTTACCAAGGTGGCACACTTTCACCCATTCAGAGTTGGGCAGTCGACGACACAGCTAGCAGAGATACCTCAGGCAGATCGTCAGGCTTCACGGTGTGCCAGTCAGCATCACCTCGGACAGGGATTCAAGATTCACATCACACTTTTGGCGCAGCTTGCAGAAGAGTTTGGGGACTCGCCTTCAGTTCAGTTCATATCATCCGCGACGGATGGTCAATCAGAGCGCACAATCCAAACTCTTGAAGATATTGAGATCTTGTACCCTTGACTTCGGTGGTTCATGGAGAATCATCTACACCTGGTGGAATTCTCGTAACAACAGTTATCAGGCCAGTATCCAGATGGCACCCTTCGAGGCTCTCTATGGCAGGAAGTGCAGATCCCCGCTAGCATGGGACGATGTCGGAGAGAGGCAGATGCTCGACCCGAGTTGATTTCTCGACGATTGAAGTGGTCAGAAAGGTCAGAGATCACCTCCGAGTTGCCCAGGACCGCCAGCGCCATTGGGCCGATGCTCATCGGCGTCCCTTAGAATTTGCTGTCGGCGACCATGTATTCCTTAGGATCTCGCCTAACCGCGGTGTCATTCGCTTTGGCGTGCGGGAAAAGCTTAGTCCTAGGTATATAGGGCCGTTCGATATTCTAGAGCGAGTAGGAGATGTATCCTATCGTCTCGCTCTTCCGCCATCGCTAAGTGAGGTACATGATGTATTCCATGTGTCCCAATTACGACGGTATATTCCGGACCCGAGCCACATTCTAGATCATTCGGAATTGGTTGTTGGTACCAACCTTTCGTATGAGGAGAAGCCCGTGTCTATTTTGGACCGGAGGGAAAAGATAGTCAAGAACAAGACTATTAAATTAGTCCGTGTTGCTTGGGTCATCACTCTCTGGGTGAGTCAACGTGGGAGCGTGAGGACGACCGATCGCGATATCCCTACCTGTTTGACTCGTGAGGTATAATGTCTTTCTTATGCCTTACGTTTTCCTTCCTTGCTTGCATTGTATGATTGTATGATTGTACTGCTTAGTGTAACTTGCCTGTGCTTAGTGTAGCTTGTCGTGACAATCTCTAGCTCCTTGATTAAATTCCGAGGACGGAATTCTTTTAAGGTGGGTAGAGTTGTCACCCTCATTTCTCGTATTTCCCGTATTTCGTATTTATACTCGTATCTGGATTTTGGCATGTATTTTTATTTTCTCAGCTTGTAGAATTTCGGTATTTCTCGTATTTGGGTTTTTGGCTTGGCTCAGTTTTATTGGGATGGTTTGGTTCGGTTTTGTGTTGGAACACTCTAACCCTATGCTACACCCTCATCCCCACCACAACTTCCCTCTTTATATCCCCACCTACCACTCTCTCTCTTCATTACCACCACCATTAATTCCCTTCTTCTTCTTCTTCTTCTTCTTCCTCCACACAACTCCCCAACCCTTAGGCAAGTGCATCTTGCCACTACATGAGGACCCTCTTTTCTTTGTCCATTTGCTAGTTTAGGACATGGAGATCAACATTAGAACTTGAGTTTTTATAATTTGGAGCCCCCATTATCATAGATCTAAGCTTTTCCTATTTTCGGATTTTACATAGTTTGAGCTATTTATGTTGGTTTTCTATGAGTTTTGATGTTTCCATGTAGAAGATCTTTCAGTTTCACTCCAGTTGGAACTTTGGAAATCCGGATTTAGAGTTCGGATGACCAAGTTATGTTGTTTTGAAGTTTTGGGTTCTGCCATGGTGTTCTTGCTGTTTGGAGAAGACAGTGAGCAGTGTGCAGAGCTTCTTAGCTCACGCACACTGAGCTACGCGCGCTCTTTAGCACTGCGTACGCAGACTTGAGTACGCTTCCTGTTGGAAGCGTGTCCCCTTCAGCCTGCGTGACTTTTCACACAGCTGCCCCCTTCAGCCAGCGTGACTTTTCATGCAGCTGCCCCCTTCAGCCTGCGTGACTTTTCACGCAGCTGCCCCCTTCAGCCTGCGTGACTTTTCACGCAGCTGCCCCCTTCAGCCTGCGTGACTTTTCACGCAGCTGCTCCCTTGAGCGTGCGTGAATTTCTAACGTACGCTGCTTGAGTGAGCCTGCATGAATTTCTCACGTACGCTGCCTTGAGTGTGCCTTGGTACGCAGACTTGAGCGAGCCTAGCGTGCGTGACTTTTCGCCCACGCAGCCCCCCTGCGTGCGTGACTTTCGCACACGCAGCTCTCCTGCGTGCGTGACTTTTGTGCGTACGCTGCCCTGCCCCCTTGACCCCTTGCTTAACCCATTAGCTCTTGGAGTTTTGGTCTTATTTCCTTAAGCTTGGCTTTTCTATTGTCCTGTATATTGATATTTTATTAGGTATTTTACGCCCATTTTATATCCTTACACCTTTTGTCATGAACTTGATTTTACTTAATATGTTTGGAATGACTATTGCACATGGCTTGATATGGCAAGAACTTACATAACACGATAGTGGCCCGTGGTGGCGCACTCCTGACAAGTACCCTGACATGATTTATCTTGATAACTTGATAGTGGCCATGACGGCGCACTCCTGACTTGACATGACCTGATAACTTAACTTGACTTGCCTTGACACCGTGGGTGGTTCTTTCTTGCTTGCTTGTTAATCCACTTGTCCAGTCTTGCATCATGTCTAGGATGGGACTCCTGAGTACCACAGTCAGGAGTACCTACTAAAATGGATTAAAGCTAATAACTAGAATAACACAAGTAGCCATGAAGAGATGACACAGCTACAGGCAATCCCGTTACCTGGGCGCTCTTGGGATCTGTAGCCTGCCGTCGAGTAGGGTACATTTCCAGCGCACCGTCGAGTGTTGCACCCTCTAAGTCACCTAAGGGTACATTTGTCTTCTGGGCAATGTACCCACCTGAATTCAACCCTAATCTTTCGTCCTGGGTAGCCTGGATGGTCTGCAGGACTTGTGGCTGTGGAACAATCTCACTGCATCTTGTTAGTAATTAGGTCTGTGATAACCCTAGTTAGTTAAAGTAGTAAGCCGTAGGATCTGCTTGGCCGTGATTGATTGAATGATGTATAACCAGTTTAGCCCTGTCTTGATCTAATACAAGATTGCTTCCTGTCTTGATTTCTTACATTACTTATCTTGCCGATAAATGGTGGAAAACCAAGCTCTGTTCAGACGAAGGGTTACAACCCCGGTCCTTGTTTGGTTTACGGGTTGTAACTTGGCTATCGGAATAGTTCCATGGTTATCTCGTCATATATCATCTTGACATATTTTCATAAATTTTAGTTTTAATATTATATTTTCTGTGCTGATTGCTGGCTTTTGTTCTTATTTCGTGGCCCCCTTGTGGCACTTGCTCTTTCTGGGGTTGACCCAGCTGGTTTTGTGTGGCCAGATTTCGGAGCAGCTCCCGAAGATCTACCAAGCTTCCAGCCCAATGGTGAACACTAGACGAAATCCGGGCCAAGAGTGGGTTTTCTATTTTGTTTCGCTCACTCTATTGTAAAAATTATTCTTTTGAGGCGTTTAGCCGACGAGCACCTGTTAGCTCGATGCACTTTTACTTACTATCTGCCTACGGGCTGTAAACATGATTGACAAATCCTAGGGTTGATCATGTATGACTAAACTCTTGCTAGTCCTAACGTTTTGTAACGACTAGCTTCATGATCAGCTGAATATATAATATTTGGGACGCCTTATTATTGTATATTTAATGATCATACATCTTGCGACTTTACTTACTTGTGGTGATTGAGACACTAGGCTTGTTCATGACCATAAGAGACTGTTGGCTTATAGAAAACCCTCACATATCTAGACAGTCGTGACCGTATATCAGAGTGGTTTCCATTTCAATATACGTAGCTGGCTATGTCTGCCCCCGCTCTCCAGTATTCTGGTTCTGGGGCATGACACCAATGGGGAGTGGTGCAGACTGAGTCACTTCAGGTACCAAGTCTGGATGGTCCCACATGACCTTCCCTCGTGACGTGGTGAAGGGTATCAGACCAGTAGCCCGATCTCGAGGGGATGAAAGATTATTAATCTCCATTATTGCCCGAGGGATGGGTACCACGCCGTCTTGAGTCTTTGTTGGAAGGAAGCTGCCGAATTGTACTGACACCATATTGGCCGCCACGGTCACCTCTTCGAAATCAATGGCCAGAGCCTTCGAATCGATGAGATGTTGGATGTATCGTTTCAGTTGGTAGCAGTCGTGTGTAGCATGGTGGACGTAGCGATGGCAGTGACAGTAATTTGGGCTCTCCATTTCTGCCGGCCGAGGTTTCCATTTTGGTGGAGGGAGCTGAATTCTATCTCCTTATATGAGCATGTCCAAGATGGACTTGACATGGCTGTCTTCAAAGGAGTAGGTCATTTGCGGCTATTGCTTGACTCAGGTTTCTGGGCTGTATCGGCCACCATAGCCTGCTTGCCCTTATTGTCTCGATTGTTGGAGGCGTTACCACTATTGTTGTTGTTGGTATTAGGGCGCTTGCCCTTGTCCTCTCCCTCCGAGATGTGCAATCCCAGTTGGCGAGCCTTCTTCAACCTGTCTTCGGCGCTAGTGGCATTGATGATAAACGTCTTCCAGTCCTTAAATTGACTTTCGCCCATCCAGAGGCTGATTGTTGGGAGCAGTCTATTTTGGCAAATTTTAATTAAGGAGGAATCCGGATTACCGGATGGCAACTTCATTGCGGTTTGGCGAAACTGCTCAATATAGTTCTTTGTCAGCTCTTTTTTCCCTTGAACGACGTCCATGAGGGTGGACATTGTGACGTCCTGTCCTACTTCATAGAATCTTTCCAAGAACATGCGCTTGAAGTTGGCGAAGGAGTTGATGCAGTTGTCTGGCAGGTTACGGTACCAGTCGAAGGCGACTCCTTCCAATGCCCCGATGAATAATCGTGTAAGGATGGCATCATCATGGGGCAGATGGTCGGTGGTAACCTCGAAGTAAGTGATGTACCGAGTCGCGGAGGTCTTCCCATCATATGGATTGATGTGGAATGGTTTATACTTTGGTGGGAAGGGAACATCTCTCCACGCAGCGGGATACGGTTGTCGTATCCTGAGGTCTTGACAGTTTTCTCGGGCATGGAACATGGCCCGGAGCTCCTGGACCTCTCTTCTTACCTCCCTGGCCTCGTCTGCAGCGGTAGGAGCCGACATTTCAGGAGGATTATTGCTCGGGTTTGGTGCCGCTGAGTTCGAGTCCGCATTGACCGCGGGACCCAAGTTTGTTTTGTCAGCCGTCCCTCCTTGCAGAGTAGGGAGGGCTACTTTGATCTCGTCCACTGATTTGACCAAAGTGCGCAGTATGGCCTCCAGAGTATCGATGCGTTGGCGATCATTGGGACCATCTTGTTCGTTGTTTGTCATGAATGCCGTCCTCACATGAGTAGAAGTGGAAGGGACGTTGGATGACGTGCCCTCCGAATCATACCTCTGTACCGAGAAGTCATCGAGGTATGTGGGAATGTTCTCTTCTGGTTCGGACTTAGAAGGAATAGTACCCCCAGCTTCAGAGCTTGCTTCATCTTGAGAGTCGTGGACGTCCTCGGGGACATCGGCACTTGCTGTATCTGATGGGAGGGTTGTTTCTCCGGGCTTGTCTCCTTACAACATCGGATTGTCGTGGATGTTCGGAGGAGTGCTACCCCCAGTTCCAGTGACCCCCAATAATGTGGATGATGAATCTCCTACTGTAGCAGATTTCGTCTTTGAACGGGTACCTTGAAAAACTCCGGTAGTGGATGATCGTTTAGACGACAATTTCTTAGTCACAGTGGTTGAAATCTTCGGGCTTGAAACGTTTATCTTCCTTCCTCTCCCATCGGCGGGGATTTTTTGAGTAGAGTTGCAAGAGACAACGGGAGGCGCCTCATCCCCTGAGCTCGGCTGTTGTAATCTTTAGAAGACGGACTGCCGGTCTTCTCGTACCGTCGCGTTGTTGCAACAGCAGTTTGACAATGACTTGGGTGCAGTGATGTCCGTGGGAGGACTCTTTGCACACCGAGGCCCTTTCTCTTTCCTTGCGCTTGTGGAGGATAACCTCATGTAAGTCAGATGTGTCTGGAATGACCATGTTTGCTCCCTTGGTTTTGGAAGACTTTTGGGAACCACACTGTCTGTTTGCTGCCGGGGTCTGGACTCGAGTGGTTCTGTACAACTTCCTATCAGAGGCTCGCATAACAGTATATGGAGTGCTCGGATGGTCATAGGTCGGAACAACGGACTGAGCTTGCCAAGCTCGCGCTGCCCTAGACTTCTTCACTCTAGTGCGTGAGGGCACATAGTAGAAAGAGTCTAAGTGGTGTTGCAGAGAGTCAGACATATTTTCTCGGAAGCATGAGAGATCAGGACCATAGGAGAGGCGATCGAAGACTGAGCCTGAGCCGCGTGGAGCGGGCAGCATGCGGCTGGAATCAACAGTCTTCATGCGGCTGGCAATCGTAGCCGTATGGGCTTTCTTCATGCGGCTGGAAGTCTCGGCTGCATAAGTATTCTTCATGCGGCTGGAAAGCTTGGCCGCATGGGTATTCTGCATCTGGTTGGCAGTTTCGGCTGCATAAACATCATGCATACGGCTGGCAATTTTGGCCGCATGATTGTTCAGCCTACGGCTAATGCCTTTGTTCGGCTTCTTCCTGGAGCACATAGAATCACCCTTTGCCCCTGCTAGTCCAGCATCGTAGTGCTTTTCTCTGCCGGACTTGGGGACAGCCGAGTCCTCTATTGCTTGAAGTGGAGTCGCATGAGAGTTGCCTTTGCCGTCTTGGACAGCAAAGAGTACTTCGTCCAGAGCTTGGAGAGGAGCAAATGATTTTGGCCTCCACTCCCTGCGAGTCTTCTTTGTACGGGTTTGCTTATGGACTAGGCCAGCGCTCCCGTCGGAGAGCATTTATTTAAACGCCTGTTGGTCGAAGCGGACGACCATCTTCTGTTGTGTGGAGCCAAGTTTGGCTGCATCCGATTGCATCACCAACTTCTCAGCCGTGGAGAAGTTTGTCCCCAGCAGAGTCGCCATCGTGTTTGCAATGAATTATAAAAGAACAGAACAATTATATCGGAGGACTGGACTTTTACTTCACAATACAAACTCGCTCATACAAAGAAAACCTAGGGACGAAAACCTAGGTACAGCAATCTAAGTACAATTGTTTAGTTTTTTCTGGGGAGTGACGGTAGAGGCTCGGGAAAGCGATGGTAGCTCTGCCTTACTCCTCGGACGATCGGACGCAGCCTTGGCTCCGGTGAAGAAATGCTCTTGGACGTGTGGGGAGACTCCATTGTGCCTTCGGTTGCTAGATCTCTGTATGTCTCTGTAGTGCTCTCTCTTTTTTCACTCTCTCTGTCTTCTCCTATGCTGCTCTACTTCTGCTTCTCCTCAGGGTTTGCAAGGGAATGGCACATTGCTATTTATAGAAGTAGGGGTATGATCATTAGTGTTTGCAAATGATTGCCTCCTTGAGAAGTTGGCGGTTAAGGATCAATTAATCTGGGCCATTCATTCTGATTGTAGCAAATCTAGGTAATTAATGTGGATTGCATCAAATCTCTGTGGGTAATAAATGTTGATGGCCATAAATATTCGTGATTTGTGATACCTGCCACGTGTCTAATTTGCTTGATTTGATTTGATCGGGACAATTATGACGATCGCAACAAATCTGATTTTGTTAGGATTTGTTAGCACCCATAATTCCTGGGAAGATAAGACTGCCACGTGTCTCAATTGTAGCGAAGAGCGCCATGTGTCTCAACTTGACCGTCCTGGCCGAGCCGCATATGGGGGGTCCTCTCAGCTGCATGAAACCTGCAGCCGGACGTGGATGGACACCCGCATGGGGATGGACAGCCGCATGAAGATGGACAGCCGTACTTGGATGGGCAGCCGCATGGGGATGGACAGCCGCATGGGGATAGGTAGCCGCATGCGGATGGACAGCCTCATGGGGATAGGCAGCCGCATGCAAATGGGCAACCGCATGGGGATAGACAGCCGCATTAAGTGGGCGGCCGCATGAAGTGAGCGGCTGCATGGAGTGGCCTCGGGACTTGTTGAATTTTGCCAGCTGTAAGGAGATTTTCTTTTCTTTTCCATGAACACGCCATCATGTCAGACATTATTGCGTCTTTGTGCCAGAGTGTCATGGCTGTTTTTTGTCAGAGCAGCCGTCAGGGCATTAAATACAGCCGAATATAGAGAAGAACTGTTAAAGGACACGTGGCTTCTTTCTGAGCTGCATGGATCTATCCGAGCCGCATGGACCCCTAAGCCGCATGGACTTCTGAGCCGCATGGGGATCCTGAGCTGTATGGGGATCCTTCTGTCGGAGCCGTATAGGTGTTTCTTTAATCTTTTCCATGCTTCTACACTCGCTTGCTAGTAGACTTCTGCATGTTAAAGTTGTTTTTTAATGATTTCTATGGTCGGACACATCTCGTAGCACGGTAGTAAGTTATATTATGTTGGCACGGGCTTACTAACTTGATTGATCATCAGTACAAGTGGTACGTGTGTCGGTTCATTTAGAGTTAGTTTGAGTCTAGCTAGTGACTTGCATTGAGATATGTATTGTTCGAGTCATGTGAAGAACAAATAGGCAACTCTAGAGGGGGTGAATAGAGTTTATGACAATAATGTCCAATTAAAAATTAAACTCTTTCACCAACTGTAAATAATCAGAGTATATGCGGAAATAATAAAGAGCAAGAAAGCATACGCAAATATAGCCAATTTTAACCTGGTTTCCCTCGTGGAGGACTAGTCCAGGCCTGAGAACTCTAGCTCAGGATTAAATTCACTATTTATGAAATAGTAGTTACACCCCGTGCCTTTTCTTCAGAAAAGCACGTCAACTTCTTACAGAGATCGCAGTGGCGATGCTTGGAATTTTCCAAGCGACTTCTTGAAATCTTGCACAAACTCCTAACTTAAAAATACTGAGCACTTTGTGGCTCAGGGAGCTTGTGGCTAGTAGATGAGAAGGGTATGGCTTGTATAAGGCTTTAGAGAGAAGCGAAGAGAAGATTGGATGAATGAAAATGAGATAATTCAAGGCCTATTTATAGGATACCAGGTAGGCAGAATTCGGCCAGAATTCTGGATCAAATATACAAAAAATTGGCCGTTGGACAACTTGCATCCAGCCAACCCTAAAAACTAGGGTCCTGGATTTTAGGAGGCAGAGTTCGGCACGAACTCTGTGTGGAGGCAGAATTTGGCCCGAACTCTATCTCCAGAGCACAGAACTGGTCCAAGGGGTAAATGAGCTACTTGGATTTTTGTGGGGCTTTTGGTTTGTGTTATAGGTATAGGCTAAGTCCCATTGCTCAGTACGACTCAATTTACATATGTCTAGACTCAATAAAAGTATAAAATACAGACTCAAAACATTGAACTTTGTATGTGTGAGCTGCCGTCCATCTTGTACTGAGTTCAGTCTTCATGTGTCGTATTGAAATATTACAAGTATCATATCGTCAATTGTATCAATATTTGGTTGACTGTGATTTTGTGTCAACATCATGGATATGACTAGTGCAAGACATGGGCGGGGAAGACTATTAGTAGGCATATGAGATAGCCACCTTTAGTCTCATAGTTGTCCGATTATGGGTTAATTGTTTCCTGGTTATGGGTGTACTACTAGAGAATATATCCGGCAGCGACCACTGACCGCACGTCGGAACACGGTCGGAAGGTATGCTAGTATGTACAAAAGCCTCTAGCAGATGTTATACTTTATTCGTTCACCTACTCATACGTACCAAAGTCGTCTAGAAGTGCATTACACTTAGATAGATAGTTTACTTTGTTAGTTATATTCACGTTCAGGTATATTCCTTTTACTGTTTCTATTGTGGCTAGTTGTTGTATCATGTAACGTCCCGCTAAGGACCTAGTAATCTTTCCAAGTGTTAGTGGCGCTAAGGACCTAGTAATCTTTCCAAGTGTTAGTAGACTTCCGGCATGAAGTTATCTTAATATGTTCTACAGGATTCAGGTACTGTTGGTAGTATTTCTTATTATCACTTTCATGCCCCTTTGTACTAATTATTTCTGTCTTTGTTGTCATAGTCTAGCTTTACTGGATCTCTATTATTCTTCGGGTCCATTCGAAACATATATGTTGATGGGTTGTAGACTATGACATATATTATTTTTTCTTGATTTTTTTCATTATTATGGATTGAAACATAGTTGAGACATAGATTAGTTAGCATATTTTAGCTTATTTTACAACTTACTACGATTATGATAAGTCTATTAAATTGGAATACTTATTCTAGTCGTACAGCTGGCATGCTCATGCCTTTGTTTTCTAAGTATTTTTAAAACTGGGGCATGACATTATTAATCTGACTAAAAACCAGTATGTCACTCACGCACTAAGACATAGAAATACGTCACCACTTTTTACGTGAACACCAACAACACGGGGATATTTGTCTAGATTTTATTGACATAGATCATCAACTGGCAGATATATTTACAAAATCACTAGCCGAAAATCGTTTTAACTATGTGCATCGAGAGTTAGGCATACTTGAATTTTTTGAGTCATAATGTGTTATGATTAATAAAAAATACTTAAAACTTAAGATTCGAGAATTTATTAATCCAAGTTATATTGGGTACAAGCTAAAAGGGTCCTTCTGTCAATAAGGCGTAAAAGCCCAAGCGACATGGTGTCAAGTGTCTTCGAACTACTGCTAGCTGGGATCCGCCCCCTACAGCTAACCCAAAGTAATGGATATTAATTAATAACTGAATTACAAGTTTCTAGGTCATTTTTATCATTAATTACTCAAATATGAACTAAAATTCAAGTGGCAGAACTCGGATCGAGTTCTAATTGAATTCGGGCCGAACTCTATGGGGACATGTTATATAACAGCAGTCCAAAACAATAGCCCCCTCTACTTCTTCTTCCACCCCAAAATAGCCAACTAAACCTACCAGAACCCTAATTTCCTCAAACCCTAGATCCTATAAACCAATCTCTAAGGTCTTCCAACTCGAAATTCCTTGAATTTAAGGCATTTTGAAGGCATTCTCTTCAATCTTTGATTTTTTTTATATGTAACTGTCCTTTTTTCTATCGCAATTTCGTAATGGCTTCTAAATTTTTTAAGAGAAAGAAAACTAGAGGTACATCCTCATTTTCCATATCTGAAAATGAACTTATTCAGTCCCTCTCGTCCTGATGACGATGAGGATTATGATCCATACCTATTTGTCTCATCAAAGATATCTACCAATTGGTTTGATCATTTTTTATACTAAAAAATTTGTCCGGATAAAACGATAAAATTTACCATTTTTTTGGAACTTTGACTATTTTTGAAAATCTAGGACTTATGAATTTCTACAAGATTCCAATCATATTCACGATAATGCAGTTCGTATATTTTATTGCTACTTGCAAGAATAAGACGACTGTGTCCATTCCCCTGTCAGCGGGATGGAATTTGAGTTTAATTTTGACGATTTGAGCAAAAAATTTCAAATGCGAACAATAGTGATGCTTTGGTCGACATTATTTCCTGATGGCATGACACTTGAATAGTTCAAGGTCACGTTGTGTCATCTGGATCATGTTCCTTGAAAACTGTTATTTGCATGCAACCTAAACCAATATTTCTATGATTTACATCGTATCATCATTTCATCTCTTCTACCCAAGATAGTATCTACTGATGACATCACGTACTTGGAACTATCTGCGATGTATCACATTCACCTTGGATTTTCTTTTTCTTTTCCAAGACTATGTTAGCTCTTATGATCAGCTGTCGGAGGTCAGGCCGTAACCTCCTCTATCTTATGCATCTTATAGTTATCTTCCAGAAATTTGTTATTTCTTTGGAGTCTTATCCCATCTCTGGAATGCCTTCAAAGCTACTTCGGTCTAGGAGATTCCTTCATCCTCCTGGTGATGCTCCACCTTCTCCAGCTCCAATTGCTGCCATAGCAGATGCTCAAGCTAATCCAGCACATGCAGCCCCGGGTTATACTATTGATGAGCTATATTAGCGGTTTGACGCTTTTGTCACTCTCCAGGGACATCAGCGTCATGTCGATCTGACTCGCTATAGTGATAGTGAATTCTGCCATATTTTTTAGGTTCAGGTCTTGAGAAGTGGTATGGTTGACATTCAGTAAACGATAGCTCATCATCCTACTTCACCGACGACTGCCATCCGTCACCCTGCTTTTGACTGACCGAGACTTAAGGATGTTACAACTTTTGTTTTCTTTGATCCAACGAATGGCTACTTTGATCCGACCGAGCCACATGCTGATGCTCCTGGTGGTGCTGATAGCTTATCTGATATTTTGGACTAGTATTTTATGGATCTGGTTGATGATGAACTTATATGTAGTGACATTTTATTTTCTATGCATTCTGGACTTATTTACTTCAGTTGTAGTGACACTTTCATATTTTGTGTGAGTTGTTTGTTTTCATCCACTGCTGATGTTCTATTACTGCTACTACTGATGTTCTTATTTCATACTACTTGAGTTTTTGACTTGTCACTTCATATATTTGGTATCACTCTATTTTTTCTTTGTTGTTGTTTGGCTCGTAAATGACGGGGAAGCCATATTTTGAGTACATGTCAAAGGGAGAGAATGAGCATACCAAAATCAAATTTTTAGGATTTCAGACAAGTTAGGTATAATTTCAAAAAAATTATATAACATTTTGGTATAGGCTAAAAGTTTGTCAATTATCAAAATGGGGGAGATTGTTGGCCCACTGGTCATGATCATACATGATTTTGATAATCAACATCAACTTTGGTCGATACGTAAATACAGCTATAGCTTTCAAGCTATAAAGTCTGTACCTACTATTTCTACAAGCGACAAATGTCTCGTCGTCATCAAGAAACAAAAGCGATGGAATCAAGAAAAAGATTTTTACATATTTCTTTTGTAATATTATCTTTATTAACTCTAGAAAATATCTAAGATTGATCAGGATCGGTACTGTCTTAGCTATTCTCAGTCCACAAAAATATAGCCTACCTATCCACATATTTCTATCCAATGTCCACATCAAACACAGCCCGGAAACCCAAAAAATTGGCCCAAAGAGTTCTGTCAAAACTCAGGCAGAACTCAGTCCGAGTTTGGTCAGGGCACTTTCAACAGATTTTTGAATCCCCTTGATATCTGTATCCAACGTTCAAACGCGAGATTTTTGTATCCGAACTCTGCCTGGATTTGGTCTACAAAAATACTATAAATGGAGAAGAACTTTTACTTTTTCAAATCACTATTTCACTCTTTCATTCTCTTCTCTAATTCCTTAAAGTGTTCCCTATGAGTTATACTTTCAAATCTTTCCTATACTACTCTTACCCAAGCCAGTACAGTTTCTGTTTAATCTAGAATTTAGTTTTGAAGAGTTGCATCGGAGGCTATTTCAGAAAACATTTCAGTTTTCAATCGCCTTCTGGAGTCCATTCTGCACTCGTCGCTAAGCACGATGTTGTTGAAGTTGGTCATGCACTTGTCCCCAAGTACGGTGGTGTAAGAGTTGCAAACACTTAGTTAAAGCTTGTGCAATAGTGGGTTAACATCGTGCAAGAGTACTCGAGACTGGATTATTCCTCCACGAGGGAAACCAGTATATATCGCTGTGTCGCTGAGTTACATCTTTTTAACTCTTGCTTCTACTGTAACTTATTTGTTATTATATAATTTGCTCTTACTTTCCATAGTTCATAATTTTTAATTATGATATTTATTTCACTGCACACGCACACATCTATTCACCCTTTTTAGAGGTGCTTAGCGGTCTTATAATCTCCATCTTTACAGTATTCTATATAGTACATGTGCTCAGGCTAAAACAACGAAGTTGACTCCCTCGCTAGCCTAGCCGTTCGATGAACGGTTATGTGTGATCATACCAATGCAATCCGTTCGATGAACAATCAAACGAGAAAAAATTTATGGATTCCACAACAGGAGTGTAGGAGCGTCAAAAGTGCTTCAAAGAAAGAGTCATCTCATTCGTAAGTGGCCTGCTTTACGCCTAACAGAACGGGTAATTTCTTTACGCCCAAGACAAGGCTAATTGTATTACGCCTAAGCAGATTGATCATTTTACGCTTGGGTCTACACCGGTAATTTTACGCCAAGGACTAAGCAGCCTCTTTCACGCTGGACAAAAGCTATCAAATCTCGCATTTAATGCAGACTTTGACATGAAGATATCAATGATGGCATTTATCACAGAATTCAATAGAATTTGTCTCATACAAAGACCATTGTTGTCATTTATAGAGATCGAGCTACTATACGCTCACTGAATGGTTTCTTTTACGCACGGAGTTTTACGTGAGTCCTTACGCTTATAAAAAACAATGTGTGCGTGAAGTCTATTTGAGCCATTTTACGCTCAACGTTATTCAATAACCACTTTACGCTGGAAACCTATGACAGAGCTAGTTTACGCTCATCTTTTTACGCCCTATTCGTTCTGGCCAGTTTGGAACGTGGTGTGCCTACATGGTCTTCATGCCACATATTTCGAAGAACGTGTGTACATGTATCCTATTCTTACTGAAATGATGGGACACGTGTCAGCATATACAGAGGATGACTCTGATCATGGATGGCAGTTGTTAGCGTAAACACAGATTTTGATGCTCTTTTATGCACGGAAGCCCCAGTCTATAAATAGACTCATTTTTCTCATACAACACAGACAGACACAGAGAGAGACAGAAGAGAATACAGAGATCAGAGCTTCGAGATTTTGATTCTCTAGAGCATTCTTCTTCAACTTTTCTTTCAGAACAGAGTGAAGCAAAGCAGGAAAGCATTCGGCCTCGCCATCAGTGCCCAAGTGTGTCGATACCTTTCTGGTGCATTAGTTCTTCCAAATTGTTCTACTTCAAGCAGTGATCTTCATCATCATCATATGGTCCAAGGAACAAAGTGATCATTTACGAATCAGACTTCCATAGCAATACTTTCCCAGAATCAAATTTGTACTTCTTGTACTTTTCTTCTTGTTTTTGTTTTCAAAAGCCAATTCCTCCCAGGCATTTTGTTAAGCGAAACAAAAATGGCGACTCTACTGGGGATGACCTTCTCCTCTGACGAGGAGGTGATTGCTCAATATGATGATGTTTCGGTCGGTTCGACCAAGAAGACTCTGGTTGTGCACTTCGACCAGACTGCCTATGAAGAAATGCTCCGAACTGGGGGTGGTTCTCGCCACTCCAATGTTCAAAAGTCTCGCAAAGCACGAAAAGTTTGGATTCCAAAATCCAAAGTGATTTCTGATCTCTCTGCTGCTTCTGATGACAAGGGAATTCTTCCCACTCCTGTCGTAGGGGCTCTCATTTATAACGAGGCAGTCCCTACTTCAAAGTTGCACTCGAAGTGTGACGATTTATCTTCCGTTCGTAACGGTGAAGATAACCAGGTTTCACGCCCACTGCGTAAAAATCAAGTTTTACGTGAGTAGGTAAGAACCAAAAATTATGCTCAGTTCATAAGAATGAGTCTCCCATTCGTAATGGGGCAGACTCAAAAGTTTGTGCTTCTGGGTGTAAGAATCAGTCTCCCGTCGGTGACGTGGTAGGCCCAAATAAATTATGCTCCTCGCGTAAAACAAAATCTCCCGTTGGTAACGTGGTAGATAACAAGATTTTACGTTCCATGCGTAAAGATAAATCTCCTGTCTATGACAGTGTAGCTGAAATTCACAATGATGCTCACATGTCAAATGTGAATGTATCTAAACGTGTGCGGCGTAAAAATATTGTTGGTAAAACTTCTGTTCCACACCAACAACCTTCCTATACTGCTTTACGCAAGGTACCAAACTTACAAATCACACGCCAAGAAAATGGAGTCCTGCATGCTAAATCTCAAGATTTACGCACACAACTCCAAACGCGTAGAAATGTACAATTTGGTTCTGCGAATGCAGCCAGTAATCTTCTCTATACACAAGGGACTAAACGTTTTTCTACCCCAAATGTAATAAAGAAGAATACTTCATCCACTCCTTCTGACTTACGCAAATTGCTAATGCAAAAGCGTAAGAATAGACAATCTCCGGTGACATTCCCCCAAGAAAAACATCTTTGTGAATACCACCAGGTTGTGATCAACTGTTGTTGTTCAGCTTCAAGACGATCAGTTTTTGATCGATTGAGTTTCAATGCACCTCTACATCAAGCTGAAGACCAAGAACATGAGTTGCCCTATGTGTCAGTCAACATGGCATCTCATACTAACAGAGGACGACATCCAAGATGAAAAATGTCCCAAACTCCAAGTCAACAACAGTTCAACAGGCTTCTTGATTCCTTTGAAGGAGTATATCAGAATACTCGATCAAGAAGACAAAGACAATTGCAGACTTCTGATTCAGAAGCTAGGGGTACTCAATCTTTTGAGTCTGATACCGATAGCGTGGATTCGTACTTCTATACAAATCCTTCTGTATCTTCAAGAGAGGTTGAATCCTACGCTGTTGGAGATGAACCAGAGATGTCATCTGCTAATACAGAACAACGTCTCACTGCCGTTGAACAATCACTGAAGGATATGCTTAATATGTTGCAAAGTATGCATCAAATAATTTTGAATTAGCAAACTGCTCAGCCGACAGTAGTGATACCGGCACCAGTAGCAGCACAAACTCAAGATAGTCAAGGGGCTGAAATACCTTTGAACATTCAAGAGCCTGCTTCCAATCAAAATTCTGCATCTCCGGATTCTATTATTCCAGAAGATGTACCACCTCCAGTGGGGGTCATGGTGCATCCAACGACTACTCAGTCAAATGTGCTTCCTCAAACCAGTGAAGCCATTCAAGCAGTGCGTGAACTTAAAGCACAGTTTGAAGTTTTGAGGCGCAAAGATCAGCTCCAGAGGTTAGGGATTAAGCAACTTATCCTCCTCATTGGAATGATGTACCCTTTCCACCGAAGTTCAAGCCACAATCCATGGTTTTGTTCGATGGAAAAGCATCTCCCAGTCAATATATCAATTACTTTGATATTATGACTGTACACTTGCAGAAAAATGATGCTCTTCTCACTCGAGTGTTCATTGGGTGTTTGACGGGTTCAGCTTATGACTGGTATCGTAGCTAACCCGATAACTCTATTTCGTCTTTTGACGAATTCAAAGCAATGTTCCTCTCCCGCTTCTATGAAGGAGGTATGGACATGAACATGTCATCCTTGATAGAAATCAAACAAAAGGACAAAAAAGATACTCGGACATTTATTGAACATTTTTGACAAGCTACTCTAAAGATGCCTCCTGTTATGCCAGATTCAGCGTTGATTGACACATGCAAGATGAATCTGCGACCATCCATCGCTGTCTTCACGGGTTTCCAATTCACAGATTGGGCTTCGTTCATCATAGCAGCAGTTTCTGCCGAGACCAATGGTAGGTTGGCTCGCGAACATGGGATGATTTTCGCTTCAGAAGATAAAGGGAAGAAAAATAATCCTGGCAATAATCCCGACAATCGTAATGTGAAAGGAAAAGATACTCTTATGGTCAATCTTTCCAAGAACAAAATGACACCAAGTAATCAAGAATCTTCCAGGCCAAAGAAAGAATACTCCTTTGACGAAAGCGATATCCCAGGGATATTTCAATGTCTGGTGAAAAGTGGTAAACTTCATATTCCAGAGCCAAAGAGGCCTAATGAGGTGAATCTGACTGACAATCCCAAGTATTGTATCTATCATATATACATTAATCATCCTACCAGTGCTTGCTATGTCTTAAAAAAGAAGATCTAAGAGCTGATCAATGGTGGCGCTATCGCTTTAACCAATGATGACCATACGGTGACAACCAATATGGTTTCTCTTTAGTTTGGGGATTTTCTTCCACAGCAAGTCCCAGATGGAATTATCCCAATTTCGAAGGCGACGATGAAGATTGTGAATATCCCGCCTGCCAGGAAAGAAAATACAGGATTGCTGCCTCTCACATTGAAGAATGGTGAAATCATGTGGGTACATCCTGACTTAGTGCCTGAATTGGAAAATGAAAGTAAAACTTCAAAATCTAAGAAAGGCAAGAAAGTCAAAACTTGCAACAGGATTTCTCATATTATCCCAGATCTTGATGACTTGGATCACCTATGGGACAGCCTTCCTCTAGAAGATAGACTGAAAGGACTAAACATCTGTCCTCCAAGTCTAGCTCCTCCTACCAAGCTCAAGCTTACTCATCAACAATGGCTAGCCATGAATAGTGTTCCTTTATACTGGGCATAACAAGTCTTTGATGCTTATGAAAAAGCTCCAACAGGGATTTCTCCTCGTATCCCGAATCCTTCTCCTCCCTTAACTACAGAGACGTCTGTGCTTCATTCTCCTATAGTCACAGAGATTCATTCCTCTTCCTGTGCTGAAACACCTATTCAAAGTCCACTGCCTATCCATTTGTATAGTCAGCAATCTGTTATTCTCATGAAGAAGATGGGTTACGACTTTCAAAAGGCAGAAGGTTTGAACCATGATAAAGGAATACGTCTTCCTTTACAAATTCAAAATCAGAATTCTACCGCTGGATTGGGTTCTGAAGTTCCTCGTAACAATCCTCACAAGAAGAAGGCTAAAGGAAGAAAGACTAAATCATATAATATGGTACTTTCTTCTCCTGAGTCTGAAGAAGAAACTTTTGCTAGTACAAGATCTGGAAAAGAGTACCACAAAGACTATGAGGGGTCCTCCAAAGAAGCAGAGGATGTTGTGGAAACACTACCGGTTCAACCTTCTCATGCTCCTGCTAAACCGTCTGTGGTTGAAAAGGGGAAACAGAAGGCAGTACGCTTTGATATTCCATTGAAGTCTGCTTCCAGTCAGGGGGTGACAATGAAGCCTTACAAGTTCGATATTCTAGCTCAGTTAGCCAATACTCCGGCTAGATTATCTATATTTGAACTGCTTCGCCTTTCCAGAGAAAGCAGAGAGACTTTGAGTGAAGCTTTACTTCAAGCAGATTCATGCTTAGCTCAACTCAAGACTCCCGATAATATGCCAGTGTCATGTCCACAATGTCATAGCGTGATGGAAGCAATTCCCAACATCATCTTTACACAAGAGGATATGCTATTGAAACACAACAAGCATGATAGGCCTCTGTGCTACACTGGATATATCGGATCTACTGAAATTGACAGGATCTACATTGATCCCGGGTCCTCAATTAGCATAATTCTTCAGAGTATGCTAAGACCCCTGAGGATTCCTACTAGTGAGCTGACTTACACTAGTACCACTATTGTTGGTTTTAACTTTGGCAAGAGTAAGCCATTGGGGAAGATTCGGTTACAGATTCAGATTGGTGATCTTCGAACCATGGTAACTTTCTATGTTATCAACTAGGATGTATCCTACAATATTCTTCTTGGAAGACCGTGGATTCATGAGCACAATATTGTGCCTTCAACTCTCCACCAATGCTTCAAATATGTGGATCCCCAAGGAGTTGTGAAAACTGAATTTGCTGATATTAATCCTTTCAAGGGTGTCGAAGCCTACTTCTCTGATTCAAGGCTTTATAAACAAGAGCATATGAAAGAGATATCAGACATGGCTGAAGAATCATCATCTGAGGATCAGTCTATTAATGAAGATCCGCCAGAGGAACAACCCCTGAAGATCATGGTCAAGGGACGAATCCAATCTCAACTTGTCAATGATCAACCTTTGATAATCAAGGTTAAAGGAAGAACTCAAACTTTATCTGAGGAATCAATAAAAATTCCTGCTAAAAGCCAAGTTCAACCTTTTATGGTCAAAGTTAAAGGGCGTACTTCTGGTACGAATGATCCAGAATCACCATTGATCATCAATATTGGCAACTCTACGCAGAAGACGGATGATGGTCCACTGTTGACTAATCCGAAGCGTAGCAATCAGACTGTAAATGATATAAATATTGCTTATCTCTTTGATATCAATGAAGATTTCTTTTTCGAGTATATGGCTGTCAAGTTTATTGAGAGAATGACTTTATCTTCTGATAATCAGAGTCATCAATATAAAGACAACATAGAGCCGGAAGAAATTTTATACATTGATCATAAAGAGAATTCTTTCCCTCCTCATGTTGATGTCGGACCTCATGCTCAAAAGTTCTTGACATCTTCTCCCTATCTGCTTCCTGTAGACGCCTCATCACAAGCTTGCGTAACTTTCAAACGATACGAAGAATCCTATTTCGTGGTCCTATCTGATAAGAAAAACAAGCGCCAAATCGTATTTGGTCTGGCCAGAAATATCCCTGTTACTCAGACAGATGATCTGAAGGATAAAGATAAAAGAAGAATCCAAATTGACAAATATAGTCAACAATCTATCAAGATCATCCAAAATATGGGATACGACTTAAAGACCATGCAAGGTCTTAATCAAGGAAAGGGTAGACGACTACCATTATACGGTGATCCGTTTTACCAAAAGACTCGTCATGGGTTGGGATATGATCCGTCCCACTTTTTTGATGACGATATACAAGAAGAATTCTCTTCTAGCTCATTAGATTCGGAAGAAATTCAATGACATTTGTCTTATTATCCCCCAGCTACCAAAGTTTGGTCAAGCTAACTACTCATCTCTTTTCTTATATCTTGCCGGTTGGCACATAAAGTTGGATTCGTTATTTATCACGATCTTAAGTCCTCTGAATGAATATCAAATCTTCCTACCTATCATGTCTATTTGACCTCTGCATAGATATTAATCTACTCTTCTTTGAGTTCTTACATACTATCACGTCCATATTACCTCTGATGGCATTATATATTCTCAAACAGAGATTAATCTTCTGTCTCATCAGATGATTAATTAGATTTATTATTTCATCATGTTCTCATGACCGCTGGATGAATATTAAATCTACTTATCTATCATGTCCATATTACCTCTGGATAGATATAATGCATTGAGTTTAAAAGACTTGTCATGCTCCTATAACCTCTGATAAGTATCTCCTATCTCATACCTATTGTTTCAAATAAACGATAGGATCATAAAACATATATTTCATTCATCTTGGAAACATTGTAAAATGGATCACAAGAAATTCTTTTAAAGTGGAGTAAGAATATCTAGAAGTAACTGCCGTAGTTCTTCTAGCCGTTTACCAAGAGAACTCATAACTTTCTTTGTAGCCTCAGCACGTCGAGCCTCAGGGGTGCAAATGCAAGAAACCTTAGCGAAGGTGGTTATTAAACCCTCTTTAGCTTCATCGAGGGTCCTGATAGTTGATTCAGCCCTAAAAGCTTTTTCTTCTAAAACCGAGCTCTGGGTAAGGTGCAGATTTCGAGCTTCGATCATCTTTTCTCTTTCAGCCTTAAGGCGAGCCAACCCTGCCTCGAACTCGTGGATTTCATGATTTTTGTTCTGAATATCTATGTTCAGAGCATCATAAGCTACCTTGTGACTATGAAGTGAGGGCTTTATCCCAGCCAAGAATGCTTTCTCTTTGGCAACCTTCAGACTATGTTCACGAAGAGATTCATTGTATGTAGCTTCCCGAGCAAGGTAATCGGCTGTCAAGGCTTCATATTCCTCCTCAATAAGACTTTCTACAGTTCTACTTGATAGCCTGAGATATTCTCTGATTGGTTGTTCAAGGTCCTCCACAATCTTCTCCAATTTGGTAGCTCTCTCTGCATCTCTGAATAAAGCAACGTTATTGATGGTCGAAGCCATTGCCGTCTTCAAAGTCTCATAATTGAGACCCTCATTTAGGACCATTTTTATCAAGGTTGCCAAACTTTTGTAAAAGGTGTCGGTATAAATCTCAACGAGGAGATTCATTTCTGTGCTGGAACTTGGCCTGGCAACAATATCCAACAGGTCTTTTTCTTGGAGATCAGAAGCAGATATCGGTGGTACAACAGCAGGAAGAGACGAAGTCGTTGCTGCTACACCGTTATAGTCAATTGATCCCCAGACACTTCAGGGATTATATCTCCCGTTGGTGTAACAACAGACAGGGATGGAGCTGGTGTCGTCACTGCTATCATTTGGTTCCCAGGAATCTCAGGAGCAATTTCTCCAATATTTGTCACTCCAGCCGTTTCTGGAGTGCTAACGGCAGTAATATTGGTGGATAGGGTGACAGCTGTAGGAACGAATTCAGATTCTGGTACTGAATCAGTCACGACAGCAGAAGATGTTATTATTCCCCCAGTTTCTATTTGAAGTTCAAATATGCCCCCGGCACCTTCTTCAATTGGTTGCTCCACAGGATTCTCTACTGCTTCAGTTGTGGTGATACTTTCTACAGTTGATTCTTTGGTCAAGTCTGGGTCTCCCCCAGTAGCCCCATCATCACCGGCAGTGGGGTCAACTCTAGTCTTCTCTTTGTGCTGATCCTCAGCAAGAAAGGACACTTCAGATTGTGCTTCTTTTACCTCAAATGATGGAGGATGCTCTTCTCGAGACTCCACCTCAGATTTCTGCACTCCCTCCTCCTCGGCATTTGCGCCTCCTGAAGAAGAAGATTCCTCTTAAGATTCCTCATTTTCTTCATGGATTTCTTCTTCTTGAGGAAGAGGAACTACAGGCTTTGGTGCAATTATGACATCTGCAAAATGAACAAAAATAAGTTAGTATGCGAAACCTTGATACATAATTCCGTATAGGTTTTGTATAATACTTAGAATACGTGCGTTTTTTTCAAAATATGTGTCATAATCACCATCCCAGTCATCATCCTCAAAGTCAAGAGCCGGTTCGTCTGATGGAATACGATCTTGATCAGCAGCAGATACAGTAGTAGTACCTTTCGTAACTTGTGCCTTGGACGACAAAGATAAATGAAGCGAGGTGCTAAGACGTCCAGGAGACAAAAGTGTTACAGATCCTGATCCAACTGTCTGTGGAGGGGCTGAAGACCCTTCTCCAGGATCAACTGAAGAAGGACTGACGAGAGGATCTTCTTCAATATCCTCTTCTGGAGTGTGAACGCTTGGCTTGGAAGGCCCTTTTGTGGTAGACCTTTTCCTCTTTTCTGGAGTTTTTTCTGGAGACGTGGCGACTGCACTCTGTTTTTTTTCGGCCTTTACCAATAATGATAGGTTCTACAGCTGGTTCTCCAACTCCTTTCGGGATAACTACTAGAAATGGATTTGGGATACCAGTGTCGTCAGGGATGTCTGCTGGTTTCCTGACCTCCTCCTCAATATCCCCTTCATTCGGCCACCTCAGACTACCCTTCATATTGTAACCATGGGCAAAGGAACGAATTGAAGCATAGAAGTGGGCATACGTATGAAGTATACGTAATTCTGTGGTGCTAGTGGCAGTCGAAATTCTGAATTTAACACCAGTCCGAACGGCACCGAAATACCTCCAACCCCTAGCTCCGTCAAGTAATTTCCCATAATAACGGAAATTAGTCAAAGGATTACCAATATGAAGTTGGTCGTATCCAAATTGGCGAGCAAACCTACTGGGTAAGTACGGTTTAAACGCACAACTATCTTCATTTCTGTACATCAGATGAGAAGGTCTGATGCACTGAAGCCACCTAAAGACTGACTGTGGCAATACAACTCTTCCTTCAATCTCATCTTCAAACGGGACACCGAAGCAATCCGCTGGAACTTGCGGTCGAGTACAGAAGAAGTTCCAACCATAAGAATAATTCAGAACTGCTCGGGTATCTGCCACAGTCGTAGCAATCCATGTAGCTTTGCTAAATTTTTGGAGGAAGACCTCCGCATCATCACATGGGCCTGGAGGTAACAATATGCAGTTGTGATGCAACAACCAGCCCATCAGATAAGTGTAGGGCATCTCTACCCTAGGGAAAACTTTTCGATGAGGAGCATTGTTGATTAACTCCTCACCGAAGGTTCTTAAACCTGCATTTATCCGACACACCATGGCCAACAGCAGGTTGATCCTGACTTTAAATACCAGACGTACTGCTGGCCATAGTACACTGCGATGAATTCTGTCAACAGTACCAATACCCGGTACAACCCATCTTCTCAACCATAAAGAAAGAAAGCCTGCCAGCAAAGCTCTCCGAGAGATTTTCTGACTACCATATCTGAGGAAGCTCAAGGCTTCAGTTCCTGCAGGAAATTCCCCAGTCTTCGTAGACAGATATTTATTCGGGAATTTGTAAGTAACCATCATATCCCGAACCTTGTTGGAAGGGATTGTCGAATCTATGTTGATTGCTGGAGCTTTGTTCTCTTGAAACCTTTCTTTATCTTCCTTGGAGATCTTATCCTTGTGGAAGAAAAGATAAGTCGTCCATTTGTTGATATACGCCAAATGGGACGTACTTTCATGCATCGTGGTACAAGTCAGGTAGTGGCACATAAGTTCTTCGTATGTCTCTACTAACTGAGGATTAACTTCTCTGATCTCAGCAAGCTCCCTGTTGGAGGGAACGTATTTTTCATATGGGGCCTCCCCCATTGGCAGCTTCGAGATAAACTGCATCTCATGAAGGGCAAGACCCATTTCACCTTTCGGAGTAGCAAAAGTTCCAGTTGAACTTAAATATAGCTCCATCAAGGCTAGAAATAAGTTTCCATTCGCAGGAATACCATAGCTGGTGGAAGCTACTGCTTCGTATAAGCCAATATCTTTCAACTCTTCCTCAAAGTTCTTTATCATCCAAAGGCTTATCTGAATCCAACTCTGGTTGAATGGAGTCAACCATCCTGGCAGTCTGGGGTTGGTTTGAGGGTATAATACAGCTTCCTTCATAAATTTATTGACAAACATCGGGGTTTGAATTGGCTGTATTATGCCCGAATCTTTGCTTGGATTAGAGCCTGGCATAAGGCCAAAGATAGAAGTGACACCTCCATTGGGAACACTAGCAAAGTATCCCATATCATTGGCACGCTCTCTCTTGAAGACAATTCTACCCTGGCGTCCGTGACTATTGGGAGTCAAATTCCACAACATTTGTCGAGGATGAGTGGCATGGACGAATGCCGATAAAGGATAATCTCTGTCCATATCTGGAAGATACATAGCTCTATTCCCAAATTTAAAAACCCAAGACTCTTTCTTGGGGTGTGTCTGGGATTTACAATCAATGGCATCTCCAAACAGAAAGGCTGGTTTTGCGAAGTGCTGTCCGTCTAGTGAATTCAATAACTCCCCATTTATAATGGATATCAACAATCTATCCCCTTGAGCTGCTATCAACTGTGCCCTCTCTGCCGGATACTCGGGGTTCGACTGAGGAAATTGGACATGAGATAAATCTTCCAAATAGTTCGAACCTACCATGCCAACTGATGATCCGAAAACTTCAGCGAGGGGGTGAACTTGCAGATCTACTGGTGAAATAACAAAAGAGATCAATTTAGTTCGAAGTTTTAAGAGTTGAGAAAAAACTCATGCAGTATTGGCTCGACAAAACCTCTCAGAAAAAATTGATTAACTTCACGCTACCATACAGTGATATGAGCGTAATGCAACTTTTTACGCTGGCATCTACGAACATAAGCGTAGTTAAGTTTTACGCTAGCATATTGGTTGTGGGCATAAAAACAGATTTTACGCTGACACGTGTAAACGTGGGCATATTCTTGTTAACTTTACGCTAACACGTATAACGTGGGCGTACAATATTATTTTAACTTTACGCTAACACGTACAAACGTGGGCGTACAATATTATTTCAACTTTACGCTAACACGTACAACGTGGGCATAAAAAGCTGAAAGATTGGTTTATCTTCTTCTTCCCCGACGGATTTATTTTCTCTCAACTGAAGATTAGGGTTTTACCTATCATAGGCGGAGCCACGGCCGGGTTAGGGTTTCGTTGTGGTAGTGATGACTGAGTAGAGGTCTTCACATGATCGGTCGACGAGGAATCAAAGGCTGGTTTCATCCCCTTTCTGCCGGCGGCGGATGATTTCTTTGGAGCCATCAGATCAGAGTTTCGAAGAAAGAAAAGGCAAAGAGATTCAAGAAGATGAGTAAAAGTGTTTTCTCTCTCTAAAAAGGCCTATTCAAAACTGACTGTTGGATATCCCTATGTTTATGCTGACTGTTGGATATCCCCGCTCTTACGTGGATGACTGATGCGTATTCTGAATTTTGCGCTCATCAAATCTCAACTTTTACGCTTTTGTTCAAAGTGTTTCAAATTTTGAAGACATTTGAAAACTTTGAAGGGGGTCTTGTAGGAGCGTAAAAAGTGCTTCAAAGAAAGAGTCATCTCATTCGTAAGTGGCCTGCTTTACGCCTAACAGAACGGGTAATTTCTTTACGCCCAAGGCAAGGCTAATTGTATTACGCCTAAGCAGATTGATCATTTTACGCTTGGGTCTACACCGGTGATTTTACGCCAAGGACTGAGCAGCCTCTTTCACGCTGGACAAAAGCTATCAAATCTCGCATTTAATGCAGACTTTGACATAAAGATATCAATGATGGCATTTACCACAGAATTCAATGGAATTTGTCTCATACAAAGACCATTGTTGTCGTTTATAGAGATCGAGCTACTTTACCCTCACTGAATGGTTTCTTTTACACACGGAGTTTTACATGAGTCCTTACGCTCATAAAAAATAATGTGTGCGTGAAGTCTATTTGAGCCATTTTACGCTCAAGGTTATTCAATAACCACTTTACGCTAGAAACCTATGACAGAGCTAGTTTACGCTCATCTTTTTATGCCCTATTCGTTCTGGCCAGTTTGGAACGTGGTGTGCCTACGTGGTCTTCATGCCACATATTTCGAAGAACGTGTGTACATGTATCCTATTCTTACTGAAATGATGGGACACGTTTCAGTATATACAGAGGATGACTCTGATCATGGATGGCAGTTGTTAGCGTAACGACAGATTTTGATGCTCGTTTACGCACGAAAGCCCCAGTCTACAAATAGACTCATTTTTCTCATACAACACAGACAGACACAGAGAGAGACAGGAGAGAATACAGAGATCAGAGCTTCGAGATTTTGATTCTCTAGAGCATTCTTCTTCAACTTTTCTTCCAGAACAGAGTGAAGCAAAGCAGGAAAGCATTCGGCCTCGCCATCAGTGCCCAAGTGTGTCGATACCTTTCTGGTGCATTAGTTCTTCTAAATTGTTCTACTTCAAGCAGTGATCTTCATCATCATCATATAGTCCAAGGAACAAAGTGATCATTTACGAATCAGACTTCCATAGCAATACTTTCCCAGAATCAAATTTGTACTTCTTGTACTTTTCTTCTTGTTTTTGTTTTCAAAAGCCAATTCCTCCCAGGCATTTTGTTAAGCGAAAGAAGGAGTTGTTGTGGCTACTGCCTACACTATTGTTATCTACATCTCTGCGCCCGTGCAGTGTCAACCACGAATGCTGTGACAGTTGCCGGTTGTTCATGCGGTTGCACACTATAAGGACAATACGTAGGGAGTTGGTGAAGGTCTTGGGTTGAGAGAAAAGGTCCTCCAATTCGTGACATAGAGAATTGTTCATATACGAGTGTTTAAATCCAATTATGATTCAAATATAGATTTGAAACAAACTAAGATTTACATCTGATTTGATTGGGCTTTTGATTCGATCTAGAAGAGAATTTGAATAGGGTTATACAGATAAATATTTGATAAAGTATGGTTTAGATCTGGTTGAGTTCTACTACATAAATTTTATTAAAATACACCGTACTTTATAAAATATATATATATATATGTACCAAGAAGGAACTTTATTGATGTATCAGGCGCAAAATGTCGAAGCCTATACAAGTAAAAGCGACCAGCGCAAAAAGACAACAAAAGCCGAAAGGAGGCCAGAAGCAGACAAAAAGGCTTGCTGGCCCAGACCATAGGTTAGGATGGCGCTTTCCAGAAATGGTCCAGAGAGTTTGTGCAGCGTCTGCTGATTTTGAGACTCTAACGGAGGACCTCCCAGATCAGCTGAGAGGGGTTGTATTGGCGTCCTTCGTATCTATATTTGTTACGGCTCTTCTAGAGAGCCCAAATTTTGGCGGCTGCGACGATCTGAAGGCCATGAGATTTGCCCCAGCTGGCGAGGATATCATTGAAGCCCCCGACACGGTGATTAAATTCGCAATAGCGCGAGATGCTGGACTAAATTTGAGTGGCGAGGTCGCCGGAGAACAGGACGTGTTTAGCAGTTTCTGAGTGGTGCAAAGTGCAACAATGGCACTTAGAGGCAAGGCTGTAGCCGATGGAGGTGAGGGAGTCGTCGGTGGAAAGCTTCCTGCGGTGAGCTCTCCAGATGAGGATTAACCATTTGTTAGGGATGCAGGATTGCGAGAAAGAATCAATCAGCGGTGAAGGATCGTCAGGTCCTCTCACCACGAGCCTGGCGGAGGCCATCGTGAAGGTTCCACTGGGGGTGGCAGCCCATGTCAGTGCGTCGGAGATTTCATTAAGTTGGATGTCTGCAGCGACAAGGTCGGCCGACGCCACCTGTCCCAACCAATCTCTGACCAAGTCCCATCTCCACCGGAGTCGCTGTACCATAAGTCTCGGATGGTGCAATTGGGAGGGGTTGCGGAAGGTTGAAGGACGACATTATCGAGCCAGCACTCTTAACCCAGCGACGAGCTGTCATTACCAATTTGCAGGCGGATGAGGGGTTCAGCGAGGGGTCGGCCGTATAGGATACGGTGCCAGGATGCAGACGAACGATTGTTGGCGATGGCCGTTGCGGGGTTTGAATGACAGAAGTATCTAGCCTTTATGAATCTAGTCCAAATAGAGATCTTCGATCGGACTTTACACCACAGCTTCATTAAGTAGGCATCAATGATGTGCGCTATTCTGTTGAAGCGCAGGCCGCCCGCTTCAGTTGGTTTGGCTATAGTATCCCAGCTGGCCCAGTAGTGCTTGTCTTTGCCGTCGAAATGCCCCAGAAGAAGCTGGCGAAGAGGGACTCTAATGAGGATAGAACCTTCTTTGGAGGGAGCATACGGCCAAGGTGTAGATGGGAATGGAGGATGGGACATACTTGATAAGGATCACCTTGCCGCCAAGAGAGAGGGTCGTGTTGTGCCATTCCGCGATTTTTGATTTGATTTTGTTCACCAGGCTGCCGAAGATGCCCGAGTTAGATTTGTCGTACACCAGCGGGCACCCCCAGGTAGGAGAATGACGGGTAAACGATGCAGAAGGAGGTTAGGTTGGAGAGGGATTACGCTTTTATCTGCGTTCATTCGTTGGCCTGAGCATCTGGTGTATTTCGCAAGCGTACTGCAGACTACCTCCAACGATCCGACGTCGCCGGATGAGAAGATGAGGATGACATCGGTGTAGGACAGATGAGTAATTAGAGGGCAGCTAGTGGTGGTGTGAAATACATATATATATATATATATATATATATATATATATATATATATATATATATATATATCCTTTTTGGGTATACTTGTATAGGCTAGTCTTTGCCTTGTATACGTGGTCAGGCTTCGGCATTTTGGAGCCTTGATGAATAAAAATAGGTAGTTTTCTTAATATATATATATATATATATATATATATATATATATATATATATATATATATATATATATATATATATATATAATATATATATATATATATATATATATATATATATTTATATATATATATATTTATATATATATATATATTATGTTTAACAAAATATATATTATGTTTTTTATTTTCTATTTTTTATAATGAAGTATTCTAGTAGTATGTAAAGATCATAATACATAGTACAACCTAATGTATATATTCAAAGTATATATAAAAATTTATAAAAATTTGAATAAATTCTAAAATTATTCTAATCTATATAAAAATAATTTTCTGGCATACTATCCGTTAAAAAATTATATATATAGGGTTAAACTCTAAAATTATTTATACACTGGTTATTAATAATAAAAATTTCACCTTAACAACATCCAAGCATAATTATAATAAACTTTTAAATTAGGAAAAATAAATAATTAGAACTCCTTTAATATTTTATGTACTTTACATCATAGAAGTAAAGACCTCCAACGTGATTACTTTTATCAAACATCATGTGATCTACCAGTTTGGCCTTCCTCGATGGATCATTCACGACAACGACCCGCAGTTCGCAAGTCACACTTTTTATCGATTTTGCGATAGACATCAAATTCAAAATATTGCCTCCGCGGCGTACAATCCAGTAGGAAATGGACTAACTGAAGCCTTTAATAAGACAATCATTAAGCTGCTCAAAAAGTTTGTCTCCACCAACGAACGTGATTGCGATGATAACCTCGACGAAAGTCTATGGGCATACTGCAGTACATCTGAACTCCTACCTGTAATACACCATTTTCAATAGTGTACGGGAGCGAAGAAGTTATTCCTTTGGAAATCCAGATCCCTTCACTTTGGGTGGACCATTCAAGTTAGTTGACGTCTGAATACAACCACTGCCTATGGCTACAGGAGTTGGAAGCACTTGACGAGAAGTACCTCATTGATCAACTATGTATTGAGCTATACCAGGCACGCATCGCTGGGGCCTTTAAGAAAAAGTTGAATGAAAGGGTGTTTCAGATCGGCAAAGTCGTATATGCAGTCCGAAGACCTATGATCACAACCCACAAGATGGTAGGAAAGTTCCAACCCAAGTGGGAGGTTATTTTCGTGATAGAGTCCGTATATTCCAACGAATTACAGGCTCGCAAAGCCCGATGGAGATCTAATGATGATGATTATCAACAGCACGTTCTTGAAGAAGACTATGCCAGAGCCGCAATGGGACATGCAATATTGGTCGCTGCAATCATCTCTTTCAGGTACATGATGTAAATGTTCAAAGTATGGCATTTGTACTCTGTAAGTCCCTACTCCGAACATTCATGTACTATGCTCATGTTACTTCCTTGAGAATAATTGTATCAGTTTACTAATAAGAAGAAAAAAAAAAAGAAAACCTTGTTCTTCTTTCATAACTCCACTATGAAATTCTTTCCAACTTCATGAGGCAAAAGCTGCAGGTACCACAAAAAATAAAAGAAAAGGGAGATCTGTCTACAAGCACCTTTCTATGGCCTACTTTCCTTAAGGGTATCTTGCTTTAGACTCCCAGTAGGCTCAAAGGTATTTCTTTTCAAAAAACTGTTCTCTTTCATGGGAGAATAAAACATCCAATTTGGTAGCTCATGTCCATATTACCTCTGATCTACCCCTAAAAAATAACCATATACATATTACCTCTGAGTTATTTTATAAACTAAGGATAAATTATTCTTCTTGGTCCATATCACCTCTAAGCGAACATCCATCTTTTTCTCCCAAAAAATAACTATGTCCCAATTACCTTTGAGTTATTTTCCAAACTAAGGATAAATTATTCGACATGTCCATTTCACCTCTGAGCGAATAACTATCCTATGTCATTGTTTACTGCAAACAGCGATACATTCAAAACTATTTGCTATGTCTATACTACTTTGAGCAAAATATTCCTCTATTACACTATCACACCTATATGGTCCTTGATAGTACTTTCTACATTCCTTGTTATCCATACCCATCACAGGTACGCTACAGGTAATGAGTCCAACAAACCCTACTATGTTCTTTTATAAAATATTCTCCAATCCACAAATATCCCTTTCCAACATAAGTTTCTCAAGCACAGAAAACACAGGACAAATAACGATAATTCATGCAAGGCGCAACAGTTAGCCCTAATGATTTACCAGATGAAGTACGCTAAAAGATAATTTCATTGATAAAGATGAAAGGGGGGATACAAGATGAGTTCACAGAGGCCTAGAAAATAACCCTAAGAAAATGAGTAGTTGTAGTCATTGATGGCGTCGCTATGTCCTGAAGGGACAGGACACCAGAATGCTGGAATATTCGATAGACAACGTCCACCATCCCACTCGCTCCAAGTCCAATATAAGAGAGTCCCGATCCTGTGACACTTTCAGAGAATCAGCGATGTCCTCCATGCTGAGACCAAGCACGGCCAAAAGGTGTTCGGTCGTCCCCAACTTCTTCTCCAGCCTTCTCCTTCTTGACTCAGGGGAAGGCGGTAGAGGAAGCGTCACCAAGAGTCCTATATCAGAGGCTGTGCTAATAACAGACGCGGTCCTTTTTGTCCCTCGGAAGTGCCTGTGATGATATATTCTTTCTAGAGCCATGGAAAAGATGATGAATGAACTCAGAAGCAATAGTTTCCTTAAATAAGCGAAACAACCGACCCTTCAGCTTTATCCACTTATGGCATAGGGAAGTCGAGAAGGCTTCGTGATGAGGATTGATGCCTCGATCTCCTCCAGTCATTGTTCGAATCCTCCTGATGACTACATACCAAAGCCCGAAGCAAGATCCTGACAAATCTAGAACATGTGATGATCAATGCGCAAGCCTGGCAATATTTCAAAGTGCTTTCCAGCAGACAGCTTCATCAGAGGCATAGTGATTTCACATAGCTCCGAACGGAAGAAGCCCATCTAACCCAAGACCTCCACAAGTCCATGCTTCTGTTTATGGTATTCTACACTTTTTTCAAGTTTGGAAAGTTTTAAGCTGGGCTTGTAGAAGCATGGCGAATTTTAAAAGCCTTCTTAGCCAACAAACATCAGGCCCCATTGCAAAGGCCAGAAGCTCCTCCATGGATGTAATGCCCCAGTCCCAAAAATATGTAGGACCAGGAATACAATACATGCCAACAATATTTCACTAATGGGCCAAACAACCTATCGAGCCTACTAGCGAATGCTTAAGCTGTGAATCATAAATACAACCCAAAATAACCACACAAACCTCAAGTACACAGCAAATCTCATCCCCAAAGAACAATAGTATACGAAATAACCCAGTCCAACAAGATAATTAAATAATAATTCTCTAGTAGTAAAAGAGATGATAAATATACGGGTAAGATATCCTGAAACCACAGTAAAAGAAAATAAAGTAATTAGTCAACTATAAGTCTACTGAAATGGAATAAAGTAATATAGCAAGTCTAGTAAGAAGAAACAACATTATCAAGAAAAATCCTATAACATAATCTTCTCCTCCTGTGCACGTATGTCACCTGTCACGACTCTAGAACCGTATACCTCAGGGATAGCCCTCCTCTCTGTCTAAGCGTGGAGAGATCATTAGGTCCTTCGGGGACTAGAAAGACACATAATATATAATCCTACTTTGACAGTTATAACATACAAGGAAGGATATAAATTTGTATAAGAATGTAAAGACTAAAGAAAGTATAGTACAATAAGTAAAATAAAAAAAATTGGCATGCCGTCGAGAATCGTGCTGACAAACGTGATTACAGGTAAATAGAGGTAAAATCGTAACTCAGTGGGAGCTAACGGCCCTATCGATCGCAGCTCGGTGGGGGCTCACAAGCTATGGTAATTCTTTATCACAGCTCGGTGGGAGAGCACAATAGAGAGTGGTCAAGTATAGTCATCATCTATAACAAGGTCCTCGCCTAAAACTACGGGTCAACCAAGTCAATTCAAGTCAACAAGTCAAGTCAGGTCAATCATGTCACGGGAACTTGGCATAAGAATGCGTAATGATAAATCACATGGCGCATGTGCACAAAAGATTATCATAACAAGTAAAGCAAGAAATAGAAACAAACTACGTGCACGTATAACGAGAAACTAACAGTAATAACGAGAAAGTAATAATAACATTAATTAGAGGAAGTATGTGATCAAGTAAGACAGAAAAGTAACATCAATATCAGAAATGCATGTAAATACTATAAAGTTTGGCAATGTATGCTTGCCTGGTGTATAATCGATCACATACAAATAAACAACCTGTCGGATCAAAGGCCCACAAAAACTCAGCATAAGTTGAATTTAGAACACAGGGACAAAACGGTAATTTTAGGTTAAAATAGTATCTGTCGTTTGACCCTTTCGTACCGAAAAATATGTCAGAATTTGTAGTCACTAAAGTCAACAAATTATGTACCTACGAGTCCAGTTTTTTGTTACAAACTCAATAGTATGTCCAATTTTGGATTTCGATAAGCTATACACAAAATCACCTATTGAATCGGATGATAGGCCTGCCAAAATGGTGATTCGATCAACCGTCTCAGAATCAGTCCAACCTTGGCTCACAAGACCAAAAAATGATACGAGTACAATAGGGTAATTTTTGTCGCGATGTGACGAACATGCACGAAGTAAATAGGAATTTTGCAAAGTGGCCGATATGACATTCTTCGATAGATATGCGTTGAATTCGTCGCGCACATGTAACCAATTCCAGTTTCATCAAAGCCCACACAACTGGAACATCCGTACGCACCTTTCGATAATCTCGGAGTGTGACGAAGTCGCCCAAGTTGTAGGAACGGACCCCATATTGAAAAACAAATCTCTAATTTCAACACTATTTTTTGATATTTTTTTGTGATTTTATACTGGTTTATCTCACTGCCTAATTAACTAGAGTTAAATCTATTAATAGATTTCCATGTCCTATATGTTATCTTAAAGAGTGTTCAAGCCGTTTTTCAAAATTATCAAAAAATCACAATAAATTGGCCTTCCAACAGGGGTATTTGGACTGTCCTATAAATTGTTTAAAAAGAATTTTTGTCAAAGTTTACGTCGATTTCCTGGATGACCTAGGGCAAGTGAGTAAAAATTAAGTGAAGGGATTAAGAGTCGTATAGCTTGTCTTTTTAAGGAACCAATTGGTTCAAGAAACGATGATGAGATGAGAGAGAAATTTACCTGTGAAGAGGGCTTTGCCAGCACTGTTGCTGCTGCAACTGCTGTGACTGTTGTGCGTTTAGGAAGATTTTTGGCATACGTCAGTAGGTCCGATGACTTAGGGCGGCACGTGCGGTCGATGGCGAGGTCGGGGTCATGCATGAGGTGCTCTATTAGGGTTTTGCTCGAATTCTCCTTCCCTACTTGTTGGCCTATATATGGACGGAGGGGGGAGGGAAGATCGGGTTTATTTGAGTACTTTTCCCATAAGGGAACAATATCTCAAAAAAATATTTTTTCCCTGTTTCTTTTTGCTATATATATATATATATATATATATATATATATATATATATATATATATATATATATATATATATATATATATGGATACTCATATACTTGTATATATATAAAATAATGTATAAAAATACATGTACTACCTATTAGAGATGTTCTAAAATAGTAATCAAGGGGTTATAGCATATATTTACCATTTATATATATACTTCAATTTATACAAATTTATATTACTAAAATTTATAAATAATAATATTCATTTTTGCATTTACATAATAGATATACATACAAGTATATATATAGCCTAAATATCCCAAAAATACACGAATGTATTTTAAGGAAATTATTTACAATATTTTCAAATAAAAATCATTTTAATAACAGTTAATATATATATATATATATATATATATATATATATATATATATATATATATATATATATATATATATATATATATATATATATATATATATATATATATATATATATATTTATATATATAACTTATTTAGAAAATATATAACTTATTTAGAAAATACTAACTAGATCATTAAAATAAGATACCAATATAAATACATACAATATATATCTATTCGGATGTCTTTGGACACATACATAACTACATGGGCTTGGGTTTGTTTTGGGTCAATTTTGGCTAGTCGGTACAACCGAGTTTCCTACAAAGTTAAAACTTTTAATAAATAACTAGTTAAACCATGTATAGAGGTCAAGTCATAATTTGACTTATTTTTCTACTTAGGACACAGTTATGGCTAGGCCTTCCCTAGCATGTCTAATACATTAGTCAAAGCACACAACTACACTATCCGGCCAAAATTTATGCTCGTCTTGTACTTTAAAACTGAACCATGACTAAGGCCATATATCTTGAATCCATCTTCCCAAGCTATTACCAAAGCTCAATTATTGGCAGATCGCGGATCTAGCGACTCCTCTCCTACAGCTAAGATTGATTCTAGGCTTGGGAAGGGAAAGGCTCGGAATTCCAAGAAGTCCAAGAATCAGCATAGGGAAATCCGGCAGTTAATTATGAATCTGATGTCCTCACCTAAGTCGAAGTCGCTTAGTAAATTGTAGTCTCTGTTTTGTTAGGAATGGGTGCTTCGGGTGGTTCTTGCGCTCAGAGTAGTTACCTTAGGAGTGTTTAGCTTTCATTTTGGAATTTGGGCATACTTTTGTGTGCATGTTCCAAGTGGTTGGGTTTTCGGTTTCGAGGTAGTTTATGGCCTCTGTCTGTATGCCCCTTCGGGGAATTTCTCATCTATTTTATAAGGCTTTTCTTAAAAATATTGATAACTATTTGACAAAAAAATATTTGTAATTTCAAAAAATCACTATTTAAGTTAATTAAATATAAAAATATATTTTAAATTTTTAAGGTTTTACATTGGCTTTCCAGACAAACGTCAAGTCTGACAACACTTGACATCGAAGAGCACTGGATTCTCTATAGGCGCACCACTAAATAAGCCACATGGATGCCTTCATGGCGACCGATCATGGCACCATCCCCGGAAGCACGTCTTTACACTACAAGAAAATGTGACATTTACGACGCACAATTTACGGCACGTAGTTGCTGCGTGTTATAAATGACACTCTTTTACAGCGCACAAATATGTGCACCATAAAAGAGTTATTTTTTGTCTTTTTCATGGCGTGTTTGACATGCACGTCGTAATTGAAGACTCATTTACAACATATACTTTTGCACATTGTAATTGAAGACTCATTTGCGGCATACATTTTTACGCATTGTAATTGAAGACTCATTTACGACATGTATTTTTGCATGTTATAATTGAAGGCTCTTTTACAACATGCATTTTTGCGTTTTGTAAATGAAGACTCAATTACGACATGTATTTTCTTCGTTGTAATTGAAGACTCATTTACGGCATGCATTTTTCGCATTGTAATTGAAGACTAAATTACGGCATGCATTTTTGTGCATTGTAATTGAAGACTCATTTACAATATATATTTTTCTGTGTTGTAGTTGAAGACTCATATTCCAGGTAAAAAATATATAAAAAATAAAATAAAAAAATGTAAAGAATAAAACTTAAGAAAACAACAAAAAAATCTTTTACAAAAATAAAATAAACAAAAAAATCATTATAAAAAAATGAAAAAGAAAAACTATTGAATTATTTCCCCAAAATTTTAAGGAAGCAAAAAACAAAAAATAATAAATAAATAAGTAAGATTTTTGAAAAATAATTGTAGAAAGTATTATATTTTTAAGGGATATACTGATTATATTTCGCAGATAATTTATTTATTAAAATATACACAATTTTGAAAATAAATTTTTATAGCATAAATCCAATGTAAAAATAAAATTTTCATCCTAAATTTGTGCATGAAGAAAAGATGATAATAACGATTATCTAATAAAATAGGAAAAATAAAATTTTCATCCACTTATAATTTTGAGATTCCCGCACAAATTTTACACGGTATTTTCATTTCCCTTCTATGTTTTCATTTCCCACATATTTGTTTCTCCTACATTTTTTTATTTCAAAACTATATTTTTATTTCCCTCCTATATTTTCAATTTTTCGCACAAATTTTATAATTTATTGTGAATTTGATAATTTCATATTCTCGTTCTTTTTTTTCATCTATTATATATTAAACAAAAGAAACTGTCTTTTTATCGTATCGCTCTTCTTCTTTTGAGTTTTCTTTTTTCATCTTATATTCTTTATTACTTCTTTCTTATTTTAATTTATTGTACAATTGAACGCACAAAAATGGAAGAGGGACCGCTAGCTTCGAGTTCATCCACCTTGACCCCACCGCGGCCGCCACCATCTTAATCACCGGCCTGATCTTCGTCCTCAACATCAAAGGCACCTCCGCCACAATAACCTCGTCACTGTCGTCTACCTCCTCGCCATACTCTTCATCATCATCGCAGTATAGGGAGAACCTCGTCCCCTTCGCTCCCTTCGACAACCACAACGCTTTAGTATTGGAGTTTTCCCTTGACATGTAGAGAGCTTGCGCTCAACATGCCTAGTAATTTTAGTCCCACATTGGAAAAGCAACATTAGTAATATCTTAATATATACTTGGTATGTATTTGAGGTGTGCACATGGGGTGGTGACCCTAAGGAGGGAACCATGTGGGTGATTTTACTAAGAGGTAAGGATAAGACTCCATGGTAAAGCTTAATGCTTTTTGCTCTTGGAATTTATTCCATAGGAGCTAAGCCCTATAGGGGCTTAGCGACTCGACTCGGACTCGTACTCGGACTCGTACTCGGGCTCGGACTTATGGGCTCAAGAGGCATAATATGGCATTTTCTTGGCGTACATTACACATCAACATTGTCGCTAGGTGCATAGTACACTTAAGATGCGCTCGTTGTGCAAGCCTCTTGTGCAGCCGTTCGTGTGCCAGTTCGTGCGGCCAGATGGCATGACCAATTGGCGTTGACCAAGTGCCATAGCCTTATGGTGCGGCAGTTGGCACAGCCAGTTGGCGCTGCCGGTTGGTGCAGCCAGTTGGCGCTGCCTGTGGTACAGCAGTTGGCACTGCTGTTAGCGCAGCGGTTGGTACAGGGTGCGCACGGTGTGCATGTTGCGATGTGCACGTGGTAGCAAGTGGCGCCATTGGTGCAGTGGTGCAGTTGGCACACGTTGTGTGCCAGTTGGCTCAGATCATGTTGTGCACGATTGAGCAGTTACAGAATATTTCGGACAGTTTTTTCTCACGTCTTGAACATTTTGCTAACTGGCAGTTACAGTGTGGCCTATATATAAGCTTCTCTGCTCTCTCTCTCTCTCTCTCTCTTTCTCTGATACAAGTGTTCAGAACACAATTTTATACAAATTTCTAGAGAGTTCAAGAGAGAAGAGAAGTGCATCAGTGCCACTTAGCGCAGGAGTCTGCGCCATCCGAGGAGTCAAAAGAGCAGAGTGTTCCAAAGTTCTCCATCGAACTTGCTGGTTCCTGGAAGCTGTTTGTGTGGGATGAATCCAGCTTTAAGCACCGGTAATCATTCACCACAGCCGGACATTTCAATATTTCTCTTATTCCTTCCACTTTTAGCTCGTTATAAACGAGAACATTTCTCATCTAATCAGGAAACGTTAGTGGACTTTCGTTGTTGCTGCTATAAATTCTATTGTGCCTTCTTCGAAGTGTCACTTTTGGTTTTGTCTATCAGAATCCTCCTAGGATCTCTACATTGCACCATCTTTGAAGTGTTGCATAATTTTTAGTTTTCTACCAAAATTTACGCCTTGGGACTAACAATCTCAAAGCTTGATTTCACAATATGGAAAACTTTCGTGCTTCACTAATCAATCATAACTTCACCAAGTTAGAGCAATTTGATGGAGAGAACTTTCAAGTCTAGAAGAGGAAGGTAACTCCCAATCTTCAACTTTTTGAAGTTGACCATGTGTTAACCGAGGAAGAACCTATTATTCCAGAAACTGGTTCTGTAGCCGCAATTATTGCTGCTACTAAAAATCTGGCCAAATGGAGAAGGGAGAATAGCATTTGTAGGCTTTTAATCCTAATTTCTATGGAGGACTCCCTAGCGGAATCATATTCAAAGAAGACAATTGCAGAGAGATATGGGAGTCTCTGGAAAAACTGTACGAAGATGACAAAAGCAGAAGCAAAATTTTAGTGGTTAAAAAATATCACAAGTGGCTCTTTGAAGACGAGAAGACTATGCTGCCACAGGTGAAGGAGTTCCTGAAGCTGCGGCAAAAGCTAGAAGATGAGGCGATGCCCCTCCCCGATAAGTTTATTGTTGGAGGGATCGTCTCAAAGCTTTCTACTGGGTAACGCAAGTTCTATGAAAACATACATAGGAAGAAGTTAGAGATCAGTCTAGAAGATCTCCTACAAGAAATCTATGTTGATGACCAAATGAGGGCTCAACTGAAGCTGGATGCACTGTCAAAACAGATGGCAAACGCCAACTTGGTTCACACAAAGGAATATAAGGGAAAGCAGGCGGCTTCCAACAGCAAGAAGAAAGAACCTAATAATTTGAATGTAAAAGCGACTTCCTTCAAACAACAGAAGGCAAAGTCCAGATGCCTTATTCAAGTGTGGCAAGAAGGGCCACTTCAAAAGTGAATGCAAATCTAAGTCCAAGCAATCAGAGCAAGGTCAGCCTAGTAAGGTTTCAATGATCACTTATGTTGTTGCAATGTTTATGCAGGTCGCTGTGGTAGGGGCTGACTCTGACTGGTGGGTAGACACTGGTGCCACCTGCCCTGTTTTCTCAAGCAAAGAATGGTTTACAACCTACATACCAACTTTTAAAGTTGTTTTGATGGCGAACCAGGCACAAGCTAAAGTGTAAGGGATCGGGACGGTGGTATTGAAGCTGACTTCTGGGAAGTCTCTAACGGTTCAAGGTGTGAAGCATGTACCTGCTATCGCAAAGAACCTGATCTCTGGAGGCCTACTTTTTAACGTAGGGCTAAGGACGGACATTAATGCTAGCTATATGGTAATGTCCATAAAGGGAACATACTTCGGGAAAGCTTTCTATACCGAAAGAATATTTGATGTTCAGCTTGTAAATCAGTCCAATGTTGTTAATACAATCACTCATTCTGCTTATACTCTTGAGTTGTGGCATAATAGACTAGGAATATTCATTGTAAAAGAATGAACAAAATGTCTAGTCTAGAACTTATCTCCAAATGTGGGGTAAGGTAAAAAATGTAAAGATTGTGGTCAGATGAAGATCACAAGGAAACCTTTTACTCGAGTTAATATAAGCACAAATCTTCTGGAGTTGGTGCACTCCGATATCTATGACTTCAAACAGTTCTCTACAAAGACCGGGATAAAGTATTTCATAACCTTCATCGATGACTTCTTAAAGTACGCATTCGTTTACTTGCTGAAGGCTACAAAGAAAGCATTCGATAAGTTCAAGGAGTTCAGGGCAGAGGCTAAACGGCAGACTGGACAATAACTCAAAAGAATAAGAAGTGATTGAGGAGGAGAGTATCGGTCCCATGAATTTGCGTCGTTCTGTAAAGAACATGGAATTGTCAATGCGATTACTGCTCTGTATTCTCTTCAATCAAATAGAGTAGCAGAGAGGAAGAACAGAACGTTGACAGAAATGATAAACTCAATACTGTTGACTGTGGGTCTTCCAAAATGCTATTGGAGAGAAGCTGCATTGACGGCCACTTTTATTCTAAATAGAGTGCCTCATGCAACTTCAGACGTTACTCCTTATTAACTCTGGTTCAAATTTAGACCAAACGTGAATGTCATTCGTGTGTGAGGGTGTCTGGCATATATGAAGCTTCCAGATCTAAAGATTCAGAAGCTCGGGATAAGGACTATGAAGACCATCTTCTTGGGTTATGCTGAGAAGAGTGATGCTTGGAGATTTCTTGATATTGAATCAAATCATATCATTGAATCTCATGACACAAATTATTTTGAAGACAAGTTTGCAAGGCACAAAAATATTGAATATTGTTCTTGCGAATATTTCGAAGAACAATGAGGGTGCGCAGGAAACTGCAGCTTCTAATGAGAATGTAGTCTAAGAAGAAGTTATTGAATCAACTGTTGAACCAGAGCTCACTGAGCCGTTAACTAAGCGAGTGAGGAGGCCGAATGACTTTTGATATGACATTATCACTTATCATGTGGAAGCAAATTCGCTTACCTATGATGAGATGATGAAGACCAGAGACGCTGCTTTCTAGATGGAGGCGATAGACAATAAAATTGACTCATTCACCTCAAATAACACTTGGGTGTTATGTGATCTTCCTGAAGCAGCAAAACCCATTGGATGCAAATGGATCTTCAAGTAGAAGATGGAACTATTGACATGTTCAAGGCTAGGCTGGTAGCCAAGGGGTTTTCTCAGAAGTAGGGAATCGACTACTTCAATACGTATGCTGCAATAGCCCGGAGGACCACCATCAGAATGATGATTGCTCTCGCACCAATACATAATATGGTGATACATCAGATGGATGTGAAAACGGCTTTCCTAAATGGTGAGCTGACCGAAGAGATTTAAATGCAACAGCCAGAGGGATTTATCGTCAAAGGTCTTGAAGACAAAGTCTACAAGTTGGCAAAATACTTGTACGATCTTAAATAGGCTCCCAAGATGTGGCATGAGAAATTTGACAAGGTTATAATATCAAATGGCTACAGGGTTAGCGATACGGATAAGTGTGTTTACACAAAGTTCGTTGATGGAAGAGGTGTAATCGTTTGTCTGTACGTGGACGACATGTTGATCCTAGGTACGGATATGGATTGTGTCATAGAGAAAGTATTTTAGCTCGACCAAGTTCAGTATGAAGGACTTGGGGGAAGCTGATGTAATCTTAGGCATCAAGATGATCCGGACAAATACTGGACTGGCGTTATCACAGTCTCATTATATTGAGAAGATGATCACACGCTACGGGTATTAGGATCTTCCAGGGATCGATACGTCTTATAGGTGTGATCTGAAGCTGAAGCCTAATTCAAAAAAAAGTGTCATACAGCAGAAGCATGCAAGTATCATCGGGAGTTTGATGTATGCTACTACTGCCACAAGCCTTGACATAGCTTTCGTCATGGGAATGCTGAGTTGTTTTACGAGCAATCCAGGCATTGGGCAATGGAAAGCGGTGAAATGGATAATGAGATATCTCAAGAAGACTCAGACATATGCACTATACTATAGTGGAGATCTACTGAGAGTAAAAGGCTTCAGTGATGCTAGCTGGTGCTCAGAGTTGGAGAGTGAGAGGTCTACAGGTGGATTCATTTTCATAATAGGTAGAGCTGCTATATCGTGGAAGTCGAAAAAGCAGACTATTTTCTCTCGTTCCTCTATGGAATTTGAGTTTTTTGCATTTGATACCACAGCGAAGAAAGCAGAATGGCTTCGGAAGCTCATGTATGATTTTCCAGTGGTTGCGGCACAAATACCAGTGATTCCGATATATTGCGACATCCAGGCGACTGCGACGGTGGCATCAAATTACCTCTTCAACGTAAAGAAGAGGACGATGCGATTAAAGCACAAGACAGTACACGATCTCATCAAGATAGGTATTATTTTAGTAATTGATGTAAGGAGTCAGAAGAACTTGGTGGATCCGTTCACTAAGGGCCTCAAGCGCCAACTGGTCGATGACACAGCAAGTAAAATGTACTTGAAGGTATTTTGATATTATGTTATTGCAATTCTACCATAAAGTTTTATGTTATTAGTTCAAAAAAAAATCTACTAGGCATCTAGCTTTTGTTTCAAGGGAGGACCATTAACTGGAAAAATATCAGGAACGGTAGGTACATGTCCTCTGTGGCATGAAAAGGTTATGGACCTACAACTACTGTTGTCTAATATATATTTTCTACGAAAAACAGATCTTGTGGTGATGATAGCTTAAATGCCTTAATGAGTTCTCAGGCAGAGTGAATGCCTGGTATGCTTTATAGGAAGCACGGTAGCACAGCACTATATGGAGTGTAACTCCATGCTACAGTGGGTGACTCCACCATGAGATTTCCGGTTAGGGGTAATGCCTCGACTTTGCGAGCCAAGTCATAATGACGTAGCACTGCAAATAGACATATAGCCTAATGTTCTATAATGAAATTAAAGAGGGGTAGACAGCACTACAAAAGGGAGGATGTCCCTATGTTACAGTGGCATGACACCACGATGAGGTACCCAGATAGGGGTAAAGCCTCGACCTTGCAAGCCATATCGTTGCGGCGTAACACCGCAAAGGAGCCTAAGTCTTTATGCTAGGCAGTTTGGCACTACAAAGAGGCTTGTGACCTCATGATACAGTAGTATGACACTACGATGAGGTTCCCGGATAGGGGTAATGCCTCGGCTTTAGGCATGTCATAGCAGCGTAGCACCGCAAGGGAAGCGCAAGAATTCATGCCATGTCTCTTAAATAAAGAACTCACCTATAGTATATGGACATAGATAGCAGGCCGTCTCTTGAGGGTAAACTTGTAGATGCTTAAAATTATACACTGAAACTAGGATGGCACAAGGTCTTTAATGTACAGCCAAAAGTACATATAACTACATTATGTGAGTGGAAAGAATTACAGCTATGATGCAGAATTCAAGGCTTAGTCCATTCTTGTTTTATAGTCTGTTGTTTGACTCATGCGAGAAGATTCAAGTCGTCAGCAACATCTCTCCTAATGCATGATGGACAGTTACTGCAGGGAACACTCAAACCCATATATTAAGATATGTGGAGAATTGTTGGATCTTTTTCCTTGACATGTAGAGAGCTTGCTCTCAACATACCTAGTAATTTTAGTCCCACATTCGAAAAGCAACATGAGTAGTATCTCAATATATACTTGGTATGTAGTTGAGGTGTGCACATGGGATGGTGACCCTAAGGAGGGAACCATATGGTTGATTTTACTAGGAAGTAAGGATAAGACTACACAGTAAAGCTTAATGCCTTTTACTCTTGGAATTTATTCCATGGGAGCTAAGTCCCGTAGGGGCTTAGCAACTCGATTCGGACTCGGACTCATGGGCTCATGAGGCATAATGTGGCATTTTGTTGGCGCACATTGCACTTAGAACGTCAGACAATTATGGAAGATTGTTCTTATAAAATCAATTTAAGAACTTTTATGTGTTGTGCCAATCATGAATGGCGCACATCATACAAGGATAGTTCTTGGATGGTGCAGACAATTATGACAGTTCTCAGATCAGTTCACAGTTTGCGCATTGGATAGTTAATTATTTGCGTATGCATCCTAACTGATTTGACTTGCACAACATGACAATACGTGCATGTTCTCAAAATCATGACACATGGTACATAGTACGTTGCGAATGCACAATATATGATTTAGGCCAACACTCTGTAGGTCCTAAAAATTAAGTTGCATTTATCAAATAAGCAGAGGAAATTAAATTACGCACTCTTCAAATGGACTGCGCAGGAGGCAGATTGTGCTACAATTCAAATGCGCAAGCTGAACTGCGCTACCATCCAAGCACCATACGCTGACGTGGCAATGCCATCATTACCTGACAAAAATCCGATCTTCTCACAGCTGACAACCCGATAAACGAGGAGTCCTTTCGTTTCTTGTGCAGCACAGCGCTCGAGGACGGCTGTACAGTCAGCGCAGTATGATAGCTCAACTTCAGCACAGTTTGACCAAGCCTGAGTCTCTGCGCAGTCTGATGCTAGCACTTTTCAAGTGGCACAATCCATCAAGATAACTGACACTTATTACGTGGCTTACATGCCATCAATTGCTCTCCACGTGGCAACCACCTGTACACGACCATGCACATTTTAATCAAACAATGTCACGCATTTAATACAGTTGGCCCACGATCGAGTAACTGCCAGCGCAGTTTGCTATTTCCGCAGTCTGTTGCTAGCGAAGTTCATCATGCGCAATTCAGAATAACTACAAATTAGTTATTTCTAGAACTCTATAAATAGAGTTTCAAGTCCTTCATTAAAGGGAGGAGATCATTATTATCATCAGAGACCAGAAGTTCTTGTCCAAGTGCTGCTGCATTCTTCAGAGGCTATCGTCTTCAAAGTTCACATCGTCCAAGGGATAAAGCGATTGTCTTCAGATCGGATTCCTATTGTTGTACTTTTCCAGAATTCAATTATAATCTTCTTACAAAGTTTGTGAAATAAAAGACTTTTGTTTTTGTAAACAAAATGGCGATTCTGCTGGGGACGACTTTCTCCTCCGACGAGGAAGTGACAACTCAATGTGACGTTACGTCTATCAGAAAGATACAGAAAATGCTGGTTGTGAAGGTCAATCAGACTTCCTACGAGGCGATGATCAACTCTGGGGCTACTCGTCGCACTGCAACCTCTGCCAAGAGCAAGGTCCGTTCAGTGTGGACTCCAAAGTCCTCTGTGCAGTCCTCTGCGTAATCATCTGCGCAACCTGCTGTCTCCGCTGCCGAGGAACTAGTAGCAATTTCTGCCCTTACGCAACATACTGCTCTTTCTGCCACAGCACAACCCACTTCCTATGCTACTCTGGCAATGTGCAAGACTCCTCTGCCCCTGGCGCAGTTGGCGACCTCCTTTCCTCCTGTACAATCCAATATTCCTGCAACCAGAGTACAACTTAAATATTCTGAAGCCAGGACTCCTGCTGCGCAAACTACAGTTTCTGTGGCCAAAAGGCCATCTGTCAAAGCTTTCGAAGCACAATCAACCAATGCGCCTATTGCCACTTCAACCTCTGCGCAAGTTGTTCCAGTGCAGTCTAATAGGGATAGTCCTTTGGCTAATCTCCCTTCTTCTCACAGCAAGGGGAAAAACTCTGCTCCTCTTCCCAAGCACCCTATTGCTCCAGCGCAATCCACTGAGGGTAGTCTATTGGCTGTTCCTCCTCCTCCTCAGAACAAAGGAAAAGGCCCGTTGGTCTTTTCTCGAACTTTCTCGTTCCACGACTTGGAAGACAATAGAGGAAAATACTTTTTAGCCAACCCTTCTTCACAAAACAAGGAAAAAGGTCCTTTGGTCTTTTCTCAGTCTTCTCCGGTTTTTATCGTAGAAGATCCATCTGAACGTGCCTCGGCACCAATCAGTACAAGAACTCTCTCAAACAAGAGCTCTTCTCTCCCTGCCAAAGGGAAATATACTGATCAAAGAGGTATTCTGCCTACTCCGGTAGCAGAACTCCAAGATCTTCCAACTCTCCGGATAACCCGCTCAAAACAGGGAAAATTACTGGTGTCTCAGACAGAAACCCCTGGAGGTGAATTTGCTGATCTACGGACTTATCTCAATAGACCAGCTTCTATGAAACGCAAGCAGCCAATGCCGAAGTTTAACCTGCATCAGAGGCAAATTTCCAGGATGAAAAATCTTGACACCTATGCTAATAAAGTGAGTACTTCTCTATATACTCACGGGACAAAACATCTGAAGAACCGAAACCATGTTCCGAATGTAGTCAAAGAACATATCCCTCATACTTCTTCTCGTCTCGTCATTATTCCTGACCTCCGAGAGCACCTCAAGCAAAAATGGGACAACATCTCAACACCTCCAGTTCAACCACTTGAACATCATTGTAATCATAAGGTTGTCATCAAGTGCTGTTGCCAGAAAACAAAACGATCTATTTTCGATCGTCTAAATTTTGCAACTTCTGAACCAATGTCAGAAGATGAAGACGAAGTGTTGTATGCTTCCGTCAACATTGCTTCTCGAGACACTGGGGGTAGAAGGTGCTCCAAACACGACAAGCCTCGTAGGCCTAGCCAGCGGTACTTAGATTTACTCCAAGAATCTTCTGAAGGAGTATTTCGACACACCTGATCCCGAAGTCGTGACACAATAGGGCATGGGAATCATCTCCAAGATCCCTCAAGTCATCTCCCTATTTCTTATTCAGAAGATGATTCCTTCTCTGATTAGGATGCATACAGCAAAAGTTCTGAACAGACAGTGTCTTCTACTGTACCTAGAGAAGAGACAGCTTATGTTGTCACTGAAGACCCAGACGCTTCTAGTTCAGTAAATCAAGAACAAAGAATAGCTGCACTGGAGGATAAGTTGAAGACCATGGCTGAAATGGTCGCAAGTATGCATTCTATCACCGTAGCCTAACATACGGTACCACCGATCGCACCTGCTGCAAACCCTGAGATTATAGCATCGTCGGTGCCTGTTAATGCAGGTCTGGGGGTAGTATCTCCTCAAATACCCCATGTATAAATTCAACCCACACATAATTAGTCATTAGCTGGGGGTAGCACTTACCACGCTGTTCCTCTCCCTAACACTATAATTCAGCCTGCTCCTTCTGCATCATCGGAGGATGCTAATGAAGCTGTCAAACTCTTGCACACTCAATTCGAGGCCTTCAAAGAGAAGGACAACTTACAGAGATTGGGGATCAAACAACCCTATCCGGTTGAATAGAAGGAAGTCTCATTTCCTTTAAAGTATAAGATTCCCATAATTTTACTGTTTGACGGCAGTACTTCTCCAAGTCAATTCATTAACCACTTTGAGGTTATGACTGTTCAACTTCAGCCAAATGACGCTCTTCATACCAGGGTATTCGTCGACTATTTAGCCGGTGTAGTATACGATTGGTACAGGAGCTTGCCTAATGGCTATATCACCTCTTTCTCGGGTTTTAAACAAATCTTCTTGGAGCAATTCTACGAAGGAATCAACGACATGACCATGTCGGCCCTCAACATGATCAAACAAAGATATAATGAAACTGCTAAGAGTTTCATTGAAAGATTTTGCCAAGAAGCATTAAAGATGCCTCCTGGAACTCCTGCCGCTGTAACTATAGATACCTGCAAGGCAAATCTTTTGCCTATCATCAGCATGTAGACGGGGTCAACTCAATTTCAAGACTGACCATCGTTCATTGTCAATGCTAAAGCAGCTGAAGTTAGTGCTGACAAGTTCAAGCAATTGGGGGTACACATGTCTAACCCCGACCGGGATGAACACCCGACAGCTACTAGCGATAATCGCCAGAATAACCGCAAGGGTAAAGAAACTTTGAACATCAATTTGAAGAACAAAGAATCTCTGGCTGTCAACATAGCTCCACCTACGTCTACTTCTACTCCTTCTGCCCCTCTACCAAGGGAAACTCGTTCGAAAGTAGAGTACTCCTTTGACGAGAACGACACCGTGAGCATCTTCGATTGCTTGATCAAAAGCAATAAGCTCCAACTTCCAGACCCGAAGAAGCCTGACGAGGTTGGTAAGACTGATCATCCCAAATATTGTGTTTATCACAGGTTCATTGGTCATCCCACTCGAGCATGTTATGTGCTCAAAGGCAAGATTCAAGAGTTAGTTAATGCTGGTGTTGTCACCCTTCAACAAGATGAGAAGACTGTTACCGCGAACATGGTCTCAGTACAGTTCGGTAACTTCCCTCCACAGATGGTACAGCATGGTGTCATCCCTATCCCCAAGGCCACCCTTGAGATCGAGAATCTCCCTCCTCCACGGAGTGAAGGTCTCGTTCCCCTATCTCTTAATAACGGCGAGATTATGTGGATCCACCCGGACCTTGTTACAGACTTTGAGGCTCCTTCTAAGCAAAAAGACCACTCCAAGGGCAGAACAAAGGTCTGCAATATGGTGTCTTTTGACCCCATAGTTGAAGAGGAAATCCTGCTGGGTACCAGGTCAGGAAAAGCCTATCTACAGGAATTTCCCGAAACTCAAAAAAACCCTGCTTCTTCTTCTGAGTCCGCTCCAGTGCAACCTGCTTCTACTGAGGGCATCCCTGCTGTATCTTCAACGATTTTAGAACCCATTCCCCCTAAGCCGACAGCAGCCGACAAAGGCAAAGAACAAGTTCGCTTTGACAATCCTTTGAAGAAGTTATCTCCTTCTGGACTTGAGAAACCATACAATTTTAATATTTTGGCTCAACTAGCTAATACACCGGCTAGGCTGTCGATCTTTGAGCTATTGTACCTCTCCAAAGAGACTCGAGAAACCCTGAGTGAAGCTCTCATACAGGCGAAAACCTGCTTAACATTTCTAAAGAAGCCAGAATCAGAGCCTGTCTCTTGCCTCTACTGTTACAGTGTGTTGGAGTTAATTCCAAACATTACCTTCACACAGGATGATATGCTGATGGAAGACAATAGGCATGACCGTCCTCTATACTATACAGGATACATCGACATGATGAAGGTCGATCGTATTCTAATAGATCTCGGGTCAGCACTCAGCATCATGCCGAAGACAATGCTAGACGTACTGAAGATCCCAGTACATAGTCTTTCTAGCATAATCACCACCATCTTGGGGTTCAACTAGGAAAGAAGTGAGCCTCTGGGCAAGATTCGCCTAAAAATCCAAATTGGCAATCTCCGCACGATGGTGACCTTCTATATTATAGATAACCATGGTTGCTCTTACAATGCTCTTTTGGGGAGACCATTCCTTCATGAACACAACATTGTTCCTTCAACTCTCCATCAATGTTTCAAGTATGTTGATGACAATGGAGAGGTTCAAAAAGAGGTTGCGGATCTCTACCCTTTCAAAGGTTTCGAAGCATATTGTAACGATGCTCGCATGTATAAAGATGAGTTCATGAAGGTAGTACTGGCTCTGGACACTGAAGAAGAACAAGAAGCAATACCTAATGACACCCTCATCATACCTGTTAAAGGGCGTGTTTCTCATCCTCAGTCCTCCAAACCACTGGCTATTCACTTGCCAGTCCGGAAGCAACCAACCGATGGTGGTCAAGATCAAAGGGAGCTCACCTCTTCTGAGCCACTTGTTATCGACCTACGTAGTAACAAGGATAAAAGGCAGCTCACCTCTTCTGAACCACTTGTTATTGATTTATCTCGTAACAAGGATAAAAGGGAGCTCATCTCCTTTGAGCCACTTATTATTGACCTTCGTCGTAGCAAGCCTCTTTCACGTTCTTCTTCTTCCCCTCTTGTAATCAATCTGACCAAGCCTGCTAAGGCTAAAGGTCCTGTTGTAAATACAGATGTACAAATCAATAAAAAAATATCTGCTTTCCATTATACTGATGTCATTTATCATACTAAATGCTATTTGGATATGTTAGATAGCTTTCAGTCATTTACAACGGGAGTTGTACAGTCTCTTCAAACAGAGGTCTTATTCGAACACCCAGATGATACATACTTTGTTGTCCTTTCTCGAAAGAGAGGCGAGAGTCCAATACTTTTTAGTAAAGGGTCAGAACAAAAATTCAACTATACGGATGATAGCAAAAATAACGATATGGGACGTCTCCAACTTCGTCGTTATAATCAACAATCAAAAGACATTATCCGAAAGATGGGTTATGACTTCAAAAATGGCCTCAACTATGGTAAGGGTAGACGAACTCCTATCCGTACGGCCGTTCCAAAAGAAAAATCAGAGATGTACTACAGCAGGACGAAAAGAGGTCTCGGATATACGTCACCTCCAGTCTTATCTCCAGCAGCCTCTGAGTCTGATAGTGAGGAACGTTCTAATTCTTATGATTCTAGATCATGGGATTCTGACACCAGCATCGGTCAAGTTCATCGATTGATCATATCTTCTAACATGGTCTCCGCTGAACTCCCAGAAGGTTATGACGAAGATATCGAAGAAAATCCCGAAACAAATCCTTGGGCTCAACGAATGGATACCCAATAGGAACTCTGATTCGAACAATGAGAACCTTCTACCGAAGATCAATTGGTTCAAATTGATGTAGGAGAAAATGGGTCACCTCGTCCGATATTCAATAGCAAGAACCTCCCAGAGGCGGATAAGCAAGAATTAATTCTTCTTATTCGAGAATATATTGATGTCTTTGCTTAGAGTTATGATGATATGCCAGGTTTAGATCCCAAAATTGCCACTCATAAACTGAATATTTTTCCTAATGCAAAGCCAGTCAAACAGCAGAAGAGGCGGTTTAAGCCAAAAATGATGGACGCAATTGATGATGAAGTCAAAAAGCTCATAGCTTGCGGCTTTATTCGAGAAGAACAACATCTAGATTGGGTAGCCAACGTTGTCCCAGTCTTGAAGAAAATTGGCAAAGTTTGAGTTTGCATCGACTTCCGGGATCTTAATGAAGCCTGTCCAAAAGATGAGTTTTCTCTCCCTATCACAGATGTCATGATCGACAACACTTGTGGGTTTGAAAGGATATCTTTCATGGATAGATTCTCTGGATACAATCAGATTCGGATGAATCCTAAAGATGAAAAACACACTTCTTTTCGCACTCCTCGCGGAGTCTACTGCTACACAGTGATGCCATTTGGTCTCAAGAATGCTGGTACAACTTACCAACGAGCTATGAGTACCATCTTTTGAGATCATCTGGGCAAGACTGTCGAACGCTATGTCGACGATATTGCTGTCAAGAGCCGTCAAAAGGAAGACCATATCCAAGATTTAAGAACTATCTTCAATCTAATGTGCCAACAACAGCTGAAAATGAATCCCACCAAGTCATTCTTGGGTGTCTCTAGTGGTAAATTTCTCGGCTTTTTCATTATCTCTAAAGGTATACACATGGATCCCGAGAAGATCAAAGCCATTCAAGAGATGCGTCCTCCACGCAACTTAAAAGAGCTACGAGGATTCCAAGGTCGACTTGCGTACATCAGGAGATTCATTTCAAATCTGTCTGGACGCTGCAGACCATTTACCTAGTTAATGAAGAAGGGTGTATCTTTTATTTGGACAGAAAAATGTCAACGAGCATTTGATGATATAAAGCAATATCTCATGAACCCACCAGTCTTGGTGCCACCAATTTTAGGCATACCATTCTTAATGTATGTCCGTGCTATGGATCATTCACTGGGTGCTTTACTTGTCCAGAAGAACAAAGAAGGACATGAACAAGCCATCTACTATCTTAGTCGTACTATAATTGGTGCTGAACACCGTTATAGTCCGGTTGAGAAAGAATGCCTAGCTCTTATGTTCGCTGTTCAAAAGACTCGGCATTATATCATCGGCCAAACCATTCACGTCATTTCCCGAGTTAATCCTCTTCGGGTACTGATGAAGAAGCCTAGCACACTCAACTCTCGACTGGCTATATGGGCCATTCTGTTAGCCCAATATGACATGGTATATGTTCCACAAAAGTCTATTAAGGGTCAAGCACTGGCGGACTTCTTAGCGGCTCATCCTATTCCAGAAACATCTAAACTTTACGATGAAATTCCAGACGAGACATTGGAATCAAATATGATCTCCGAAGAATTTCCTACTTGGCATCTATTCTTTGACGGTGCATCCAGGATCGGGCCGAATGGTGCCATTGTCGCAGGAGTTGGGGTTGTTCTTGTTTCTCCAGACGGGTCAACTATCCAAAAAGCCTATTCCCTAAATGAACCCTGCTCCAACAATGTAGCAGAATACAATGCTCTACTCATTGGCCTTCAATTAGCTAAACAACTAGACGTCGAATATCTTGAAGTCTATGGCGACTCCAAGCTGGTTGTTAACCAGGTTAGAGGAACCTATGAAGTTCGTCATCAAGATCTAGTGCCTTATCATGAAGCGACAATCAATATGGCTACATCATTTAAAGCCTTTTTCATCGAATATGTCTGCCGAGCTTACAATATTAAGGCAGATGCTTTGGCCAATCTTGCAGCCGTCTTAGCCATACATGTCAAAAGACAACAGGTGGTGGTTGTCTCTAATCGGGAATTGTTTTACAAAATAATCGCAATATTGAGTTCAGTAATTTTACTGAGGCCAATGTTATTAGTGAAGATTGGAGATCTCCCTTCATCGACTTCGTGGTCCATGATATACTTCCTGAAGATCCTAAGGAGGCTACGAGTATTTGTCGACGATTTCTGCGATTCTACTACAATTAGACTACTAAGACTCTCTACCGGCAGACTTATGACGGTTTTCTCTTATGTTGTCTTGCTAGTGATGAAGTAAAGCAAGTATTGCATGAAGCTCATGATGGTGTTTGCAGAGCACATCAACCTGGCCCTAAACTACAAGATTGTATCCGATGCATGGGTTACTACTGGCCCTCTATGGTATCGGATACCATCGAATATGCAAGGAAATATCGAGCTTGTCAAATCCACGCAAATTTCATTCACCAACCGTCGAAATTTCTGCATCCAACTGCTGCTTCCTGGCCTTTTAAAACTTGGGGCATGGATATTATAGGTCCTATCAATCCTCCTTCTTCTAAAGGACATCGGTTCATACTAGCTATAACCGATTACTTCTCCAAATTGGCTGAAGCTATACCTCTGGCTGAAGTTAAGACCATTAGAATCATCAACTTTGTCAAACACCATGTCATCTATAGATTTGGTGTACCTCGAAGGATCATTCACGACAATGGACCACAGTTCATTAGCCAAAAGTTTACCATGTTTTGTGACGATCATCGGATTGACAATGTCGCTTCGACATCTTACAATCCTGCTGCTAATGGTTTAGCTGAAGCATTTAACAAGACTATTATCAAACTCCTTAAGAAGTTTGTATCTACTAACAAACAAAATTGGAGTGAGAAACTTGAAGAATGTTTATGGGCCTACCGCACTACGGTCCGTAACCCTACAGGCTGTACACCTTTTTCTCTTGTGTATGGTTGTAAAGCAGTTCTACCTTTGGAACTTCAGATCCCATCCCTGCGGATTGCCATTGCCAACGAGCTCACTACAGAGAACAACGACCTCCTTCGACTTCAAGAATTAGAAGCGCTCGACGAAACGGTTATTGGCTCAACAGCATATTTAGTTATATCAAGCCCAAATCTCAAAAGCTTTTAATCGTAAAGTTAAGGTCAGAGCTTTTCATAAAGGAGAACTGGTTCTAACCGTCAGACGTCCTATGATCATGACTCATATGAGCAAGGGCAAATTTGACGTGAAGTGGAAAGGTCCATGCATTGTGAGCAAAGTCTTCTCAAATGGAGCCTATCAACTTACAGAGTTGGACGGTCGAGTTGCAATGATGCCTATCAATGGCAAATTCCTTAAAAAGTACTATGTATAAATGTAAAAAGAATTTCTTGTAAATACGACAAAACAGTTCATAAATAAAATTTTATTTTATTTCATCATAAATGGTGTTACAAGATATCATGGACGAGAATCAATATCGTCCTTCTTGAAGACAGGACGAGGGCCACTACCGTCCTTTTCAAAAATGTAATCAGCAAAAGAGCCGAGAACATCCTTGCTCGAACCCACCAGAAATTTGCAAGCGGCCATCCTCATGGCTTCCTCTTCGTCCGTCGTTCCTGGTTCAAGTAGGAAGTCCAAGATATCCCGTGGTGGCTTGGGTGCAGACAAACCTTCGCCTGCTTCCGTCTGCTTTGGCTGGTTGGGTTCGGCTAGACGTTCCTCCGTGAGTTCTTCAACCTTCGGGACAATCTCAGCCTTCTTGGATGCATCTCCAGACGACATCTTTGTATTGAAAAGTGAAAGTGATCATTCTATCTAAATTTTTGTTCTATTTATAGGCAGAGATTCTTGAAACAACGAAGCGACGCATTCTCCGCTCGACGGTTCGCCCGTTCATTATATTCATTCGACGGTTCACCCGTTCATTACATTCATCCGACGGTTCGCCCGTTCATTACCATTCATCCGACGGTTCACCCGTTCATTCAATTCATCTGACAGTTCATTCATTCATTCCAACGATTCATTTCGTTCATACATTTTGACAATTCATTCGTTCATTCATATCAGCAACTTGTCATGTATTTATTTCTGATTAAGTTGTCTACCGAAATAATGATATTCAACAAATTATATTCTGCCATGTCCACATTACCTCTGAGCAGATATAATGAATATAATTATTTTCTAAATGAAGAAATATATCATGTCCTGAACCTCTGAATATATTTTCTATCGCTATTATTTATATCCTTAATGGGATATGCAAAAAATAATAGAGCCACAAAAATAATGTCTTTTTATTGATCAAAATAAAAGGCATTACAAAAAGATATATCATAAAGAAGGAAAAAGTATAAAAGGTATTCCTTCACTCAATCGGTGGGGTCATCAAACTAGCTATCTGCTGCTTCAATGCTTGAAGTCATTTCTCACGAGAATCCATCACCCGCTTTCTAGCTTCCGCCATTCCAGATTCATCGTCAAAGGATGGCAAGGTCACTAGGCGGCGAGCGATTTCATCTTGATGGGAAGTGACAAACTCATTCTTCTCGTGGGTTAGATGCCCAGTTGCTGAACGGCAGCTTCATGCTGTATAGTCTCTTCTTTAAGAGCAAGCTGAACGATTCTCAACTCTTCTTGAAGTCGAGCAAACTCCGCCTTCAGTTCAGCAACTTTCTTTTCTTTTTCCCCAGCAGCAGACGCTAATATCTCCATCCGGGAATCATACTCTGAAGCCTTTGTGGCATAAGTGCCCAAAAAAGTCTAGAAAGCAGCTTTTGTGACTTTAGCTTCGCGAGTTATCCTCTCGAACTCATTATTTACTAGGAGCTCTACCTTCCCTCGATTAAGATCTTTGTAGATCTTAATTGATGCCTCCAGCTCATCCAGTATGTGTTCAAGATAGGCAGCTTGAGCTTCATCACCTTGACTTCGGATAGCACCTATCAGATAAGTAGTTGGGGTTCTAACTGTCACGCCCCGATCCCGCTAGGGTCATCCGTCTTGCTTGGATCCCTGCGGGATCGATCGTCCTCGCTAAGGCGTGATGCCGTGCAAGCCTAAGTTGCGCTTGCACAAGGCCATGTACCTGCACAAAAACAACTAGTCAAGCAAAAACACACGCACGCACCCATTAGTCAAGCAAAACACACGCACGCACCCATTGCAGAAAACCAAATGTTGGACACAGAGATTTGAAATGAAAATACTCATTTTATTTATAGCTTGATCGGAATACAAGTACAAAGCTTTGCAACTCAGATTTGCCTTATAATTTGGCTACAAGATTCTCTTTGAAATACTCTTTTGAAATTAGCCATAATGCCCATACATGATATCCTTTATTACAAGCCGGAATTGAAAGACACCTTCAAAGGAAATGAAAACTGGAAACTTGCAATTGACTGAAAGTAAACTTCGAGGCGATCCACGAGCTCTACTGGGCTAGACGAGCTTCGGTGCCTCACTTGAAATCCCCCTGTCTCCTTTTGCTTACTGAAAAGGATGCCCACAACGTGGGTCAGTACACATCATGTACTGGCGAGCGGCTTTTTGGCCGAACTCGCAAATCTCTGCACTAAATCAATATGTTGAGCTAACAATTACTAGTGATCTTTCTACTTGTCTAGGTTCTTTTTAACAATTCATAAGAACATGACAGTAGAATATATCATAAGCAACTTACCCTCGCCGGCAGTCATCCCTGCACAAAACCACGTTAGCACAATTTGCATAAAGAGTAATTCATGATTCATTCTTGCAGATATTGAAGTTGTCATTCGGGTCATGCAGGTGGACTATTCTACATGTTGGTCCATGGGTTTTCCCCATGATTAGCCGTTGTGACTCTTTGGTTCAGCTTGTCGCTAAGGACACAGATATTCGGCTACACTTTTAACATGGGTCCTTGCACCCAGTGTGCTCATAATCTCTTCTAGGCCGAGCGGTTCCAGGTGCCCCCAGATACCACCCGAGAGACAAATAATTCCTTGTATACAAGTTGTCCGAGACCAAATGCATGCTCTAGCCGTTCTATCAGATGAGACACACTTGGACTTATGCACAGGTATACGACACGTTTGATTCGTGCCTTCAGGTTTATCTCAACATGTACAAGTTCGTCTGTACATGTCTACATTTTAAGCATACTGATGACAAGCAGATGATCATTCTTATCGAGTAGATAGAGTAGCAACACGTATTCTTGCATTTGATTCAATTCAATTATCTTCTCTTATCTTTTGTGGATGTGGTATCGTTGATCATTGGGACAAGGCAACATAGTAGACTAGAGATCATTTTTCTTAGGCGTACAGATCAATGTCTGTTCGGTTGAAGCAACTCACCGAGATGAATCTTAGTTGAGAGAAGGAGGGACTTCACGTGCCGTTCACGAACAATTCACGCGGCCTACAATGGCACCAACAGTTGATTAGCATACTTCGTCTCTTTCTCTCAAGATTCGGAATGAATGCGAAATGCGATGAAAGCGAACAATGAAAACCAATCATCGAAAACCAACACGAAAACGCATTCATCAAAACCAAGCAGCGAAGAGAAAACATTCAGCAAAACTCTTGGATTCATTTCAATAGAAGCCAATCCATCAATTGGAAAGATTCATTGCATTTCATCCGTGATCAATCGATACCGGCAAAGGTTTCACCAAGTACTCAGTTCATGACTGAGTCAACAAGCCGTAGGTATTACATAGTGGACCGCAAGGAGCGGGGCACTACATAATAACCCACCAAGAAAAAGTTTTGTCCTCAAAACTTAAGAAACAAAACTCACCTCCACTATTGTTGCATTCTGGGTCAAGCAACGTGGAGAGATTGAAGACGCGTCCATTAATCCGCTGCGGCTGGTTCGGCGGATTGTCTCGAAGGGGCGGTGGGCCTGGCAGCTGCCCACGCTCTTCATTGTCGTCTCTATTTCGATTTCTCTTCGGGCAATTTCGGATGGCGTGACCCTGTTGGCCACAACGAAAACAAGCGTGGTTTGCGGTACGACAGTCCTCTTTGGTGTGTCCATGCTTTCCACAGTGACTGCATACCAAACCTTTCGCAAAGCGACATTCTTCACTCGTATGTCCTCGTCGACCGCAGTAGGAACAGATTGTCTCATTTTGTGGTTCCCCATCGGTCTTTTTCTCTCCGTCATGATTTCTCTTGGCGGGCTGATTCCGACTGTTCGGCGCCTTATTGGACGCTTTCTTCTGCTCGAACTGTTCTACCTGAAGCGTCGCCTCAAAGGCTTGAGAATAGGACCCGCATTCTCGATTCAGCACACTTAACTGGATGTCATAATTCAGACCTTCCACGAATCGATTTATGCGAGTCTGTTCCGTGGGGAGCCAAGCAGCGGCAAAATTTGCCAACTTAGCAAATTCAGATTCATAGTCCTCCACGGACATATCCCCCTGTTTCAGTGTAATGAAGTCATCCTCCATCTTCTTGCTCATGGCTCGAGGCAGATATTGATCGAGAAACGCCTTCTTGAAGGAGGCCCATGAGATCTTTCCATTCCTAGCCGTTGCGAGCAGTGCCGGCTTCTTCGCCTTCCACCAGTCCTTCGCCCACAGCCGTAGGAGCATAACGGCACAGACTACCTTTTTGCTACTTGGAACTCCTATGAACGCGAACAGAGTCTCTATTTTATCAATCCAGTCCATCACCTTGTCGGGTGACGTCCTGCCTTAAAATTCTGGAGGTTTCGCGTCCAAGAAGTCCTTTGGCCTAAAGACAGTGTGCCTTTGCGCCGGCTGGGGCTCATCACCCTCTACGGGCTCGATCTCGGGCGTTCCCGTCTGTTCCGTCGCTGCGGTGGCATCTCGATTTGCCGCAAGTGCCGTGACAAGCTGGGTCAAGGCATCCAACTGCTTTTGTTGGACAGCCGCTCGGGCCTGATGAATTTGGTTGTTTTCCTCACTATCCTGCCTCTGTAACTCCAACATTGTCATGATGCGTTCTACCGCATCGGTCGAGCCAGATGGACGAGGAGGAGCCATTTCTCTACAAAATAGTGTAACTTCTGTCAGTCTCATAAATATTATGGACTTATTGTATGGGGCATTGGTTTTCATAACTCAAAATCGGGACACTTTTGAAAGCCGTCAAAGTACTTTATATACTTTTTGAAAATGATATTTGCAAGAGGCCAAGGACGTAAAACCGTGCTCTGATACCACTTTGTCACGCCCCGATCCCGCTAGGGTCATCCGTCTTGCTTGGATCCCTGCGGGATCGATCGTCCTCGCTAAGGCGTGATGCCGTGCAAGCCTAAGTTGCGCTTGCACAAGGCCATGTACCTGCACAAAAACAACTAGTCAAGCAAAAACACACGCACGCACCCATTAGTCAAGCAAAACACACGCACGCACCCATTGCAGAAAACCAAATGTTGGACACAGAGATTTGAAATGAAAATACTCATTTTATTTATAGCTTGATAGGAATACAAGTACAAAGCTTTGCAACTCAGATTTGCCTTATAATTTGGCTACAAGATTCTTTTTGAAATACTCTTTTGAAATTAGCCACAATGCCCATACATGATATCCTTTATTACAAGCCGAAATTGAAAGACACCTTCAAAGGAAATGAAAACTGGAAACTTGCAATTGACTGAAAGTAAACTTCGAGGCGATCCACGAGCTCTACTGGGCTAGACGAGCTTCGGTGCCTCACTTGAAATCCCCTTGTCTCCTTTTGCTTACTGAAAAGGATGCCCACAACGTGGGTCAGTACACATCATGTACTGGCGAGCGGCTTTTTGGCCGAACTCGCAAATCTCTGCACTAAATCAATATGTTGAGCTAACAATTACTAGTGATCTTTCTACTTGTCTAGGTTCTTTTTAACAATTCATAAGAACATGACAGTAGAATATATCATAAGCAACTTACCCTCGCCGGCAGTCATCCCTGCACAAAACCACGTTAGCACAATTTGCATAAAGAGTAATTCATGATTCATTCTTGCAGATATTGAAGTTGTCATTCGGGTCATGCAGGTGGACTATTCTACATGTTGGTCCATGGGTTTTCCCCATGATTAGCTGCTGTGACTCTTTGGTTCAGCTTGTCGCTAAGGACACAGATATTCGACTACACTTTTAACATGGGTCCTTGCACCCAGTGTGCTCATAATCTCTCCTAGGCCGAGCGGTTCCAGGTGCCCCCAGATACCACCCGAGAGACAAATAATTCCTTGTATACAAGTTGTCCGAGACCAAATGCATGCTCTAGCCGTTCTATCAGATGAGACACACTTGGACTTATGCACAGGTATACGACACGTTTGATTCGTGCCTTCAGGTTTATCTCAACATGTACAAGTTCGTCTGTACATGTCTACATTTCAAGCATACTGATGACAAGCAGATGATCATTCTTATCGAGCAGATAGAGTAGCAACACGTATTCTTGCATTTGATTCAATTCAATTATCTTCTCTTATCTTTTGTGGATGTGGTATCGTTGATCATTGGGACAAGGCAACATAGTAGACTAGAGATCATTTTTCTTAGGCGTACAGATCAATGTCTGTTCGGTTGAAGCAACTCACCGAGATGAATCTTAGTTGAGAGAAGGAGGGACTTCACGCGCCGTTCACGAACAATTCACGCGGCCTACAATGGCACCAACAGTTGATTAGCATACTTCGTCTCTTTCTCTCAAGATTCGGAATGAATGCGAAATGCGATGAAAGCGAACAATGAAAACCAATCATCGAAAACCAACACGAAAACGCATTCATCAAAACCAAGCAGCGAAGAGAAAACATTCAGCAAAACTCTTGGATTCATTTCAATAGAAGCCAATCCATCAATTGGAAAGATTCATTGCATTTCATCCGTGATCAATCGATACCGGCAAAGGTTTCACCAAGTACTCAGTTCATGACTGAGTCAACAAGCCGTAGGTATTACATAGTGGACCGCAAGGAGTGGGGCACTACACTAACGGTGATGAAACCAACATTCTCTCTTTCCATTACCCTTTCTACTAAGGGTCTTAATGAAGTGAAGAAGAGGTTGGTGAAGGAACCAATTATAAATCTGTTAGTAGCCGCTGCGCCAGGTGTAGCAACTACTCCTATGGAAGTTGAAGCAGCAGATGCTTGTACAGGTGGACGTTCAGCTTCTTGAACATGAACTGAGGTCTCTCTAGACAAGGAAGCCATGGTGGAGCTAGTCACCCCTCCCAGATGTTCCTCTGTGAAATCAAATAAATACCATCAGTTTGTTGTCATTTACGATTATCAAAAAGGATCAAGCTTACCATTGCTGGGTCTAGTGACAAGTTGGTCATCTGTTGATATAGGTTGCAGCCTCGTAGAAGTAGCTTCAGACATTACTGTCTGACTACTTTCTGCTTCAGAGCCACCTGAAAAATGTCGACTGCTGCTAGCTATCGTTGTTGTTTGCACTATATCAGTAAATATTGGAGGAATTGGAGAGGATTAAATTTCTGCATAAATGAAAGTTAAGATAATTAGTCATTTGATCTATAAAAGAAGATTGTCAATATCATTCAATACCTCTCGGATCAGTGACAGTAGCATCCTCCGGTGCTACATCATCAACAGTATTCTTTTATTGGAATGCATGGGCATCGGCATCCTCTTCTAGATTCAGATTATCATCAACATCCGCTGTTGATGTCTCTTCATTTTCTGTACCCTCCTTCTGTGCTTCCTCGCTATCATCTGCGTTGACTGGATCTACGTCATCATGAAAGTTGAAGTCACAGTCTTCTAGGGCCTCGATCATCAATCGATCTTCTTTGGCCCGACGCGATCGTAGTGTAGATGGAGGATGAGCAGCTTCCATCGCAAATGTAGGAGATGGCAATATCTCAACAGATGATCCTGATTCATTGATTGGGGTTGGAGTTACTGTTGCCTCTCTTGCTTCTGCAGATCCGTCCTTTTTCTTTGCGATTTTATCTCTTATCTCAGCCACTTGGTCTCCTTTCTCGGCACTAGAAGCTTCCTGCCTAGGCTCAGGAGCAGGAGTAGGGGAAGGCATCATAACCCCGGCAATAGCACTTACCAGGGCTGATGTATGAGCAGATCTCGGAGGAGTGGTCACTTTCTTTCTGAAAGCTAATTTGATCCTGCGTAAAGGTTCTTCTGGAATCTCTACGTCTGCTACATGTGTTCTTCTTGGAATAGAGGTTGGGGCTGTCGCCTCTTCTCTATGAGTTGACTCGGCATGTTGCTGAGACTATGAGCGGGTGGTGACTCTTTCTGAAGAGTCTACGACAGTCTTCTTCTTTGAGATAGAAAAAAATATTTCTTCTGCCTTCCTCTTCTTTTCCTTGGCTAGAGATCTTATAACTTTTAGAGAGACGTGCAGCGGCTCGTAGACTTCTTCAGGGAAGTTGGCGTCCCTTGAAGCTTCTAATAGTGCATCGGCTGGCTCATGCTCTTCATTATTTCCAGGAAGCACCTGAACATGTGCTCCTTTCTTAAACCGAGTCGTAGTCGCGAAGCTGTCTGCCAGATTAAAGTTTTCAGCAAAAGTGTTTGTTGATGTATAGAAGATCGAGTACGTATACAGCATGAGAGGACCTCGATCATTTCTGGACGGCATCGAGAACGTCGTCCTTGTGTCCCGAGCATTGTAATATGCCTAAGCCCGGGCTCCATCAATTAAAAACCCTTTTTCTTGTAGGCATGAGATAGCATTCCTACATGAAACTGGACATAACCGAATTGGGGCACAAAACGGCTGGAGAGATAGGGCTCGAGATAGCATTCATCCTCGAACCGATATACCATGTGTGACGGCCGGATTGTCCTCAGCCAATCGAATGTTGTGTGGCCCAAAGGCGGCATCCTCCTGGAGTCCACAAGGATTGTAGACATATGTTCATAACCGACTAGAGGGGTAACGCAGTAGAAGCTCCATCCTCTACCAAGATTTAAAGCACGTCGGCAATCTCTCAAAGTGGTATAAATCTACTTACATCCAGAAAATCTTCCTAAAAAGCTACCGCCCACTGCCCCCATATCCGGATTCATTGTTGAAGGATGGTGTAGAAGCAGTCATCCGAACAAGTATGTATATGGCAGTTCTAGCCGAGGGAGGTGTCCCTTCTTGCCTTTCCCTTTAATTATCGAATCGACGAAGAGACGAAGGCCGGCATTCACCCTGCATGTCATTGCTGACAGCAAATCCATCCGGTAGCCGAAAACCAGACGGACAACAGCAAAAAGCACACCACGATGGAAGCGGTCGACTGCACTGGCCCCAGGGACGACATATTGTCGAAGCCAATAAGTGAGAAAACCCGCCAGCTGGGCCTCCTTCGACATGGGCTTATAGCCCATCCTCATATAACTCTCAATGATGTCGTCTTTCTTAAGAGGGGGATATTGAAGATCATCCTCGAGCTTGATATCCATATCTCCATGTGTCTCCATCAGCCCCATCACTTCACTATTGCTGAGTGGTCGAAAAAAGTTAGGATTGCAGTTTTCGTGCTCCTTGGTCTTTTTTCAATGATGTGGTTAAGGAAGAGATATGGCAACCATTTGGTGGAGTAGCAGGTGCCAGCTGTGCCACTCTTGTAATATATAGAGAAAATCTTATAGTGGCAGAGGAGTTCTTCAAAGACAGCTACCATATCAGCATTCTCCTGACGCAATTTGTCCAATTTATAGTTTGTTGGGACAAACTCTTCATAGGGGATATCCCCTATTGGCAGGTTGGAGATGTTCTTCATCTCGTGCAATGCTAACCCAATCTCTCCGCGGGGCATCATGAAAGTCCCGGTTCTATAGTTGTATCTCTCAGCCAATGCGAGGAATAGATGAGGATTGGGGGGAAAGCCATAAACAGTAGCATACACTGCTTGGTATAGATCAATCTCCTTAAGCCGCTCTTCAAATTGGACCAATATCTAATTGGCTATACAGATCCATCTCTTATTATCCGGGTTCACGAGGCCTGTCAGCCGCAACTCCTATCCGGATACCTTCCTTCTACCTTCGCAAACTCATTTGCGAATATCGGAGTTCTCACTGGTAGCAGTAAGGATGCTAACCACACAAATGCATCCTCTCTGACACTTCCCTCTTCATTTACCTATCGCAATTTCAAGTTGTTGTCACAATTCACAAATACGATGCCCATCCGAACTCGAAAGCCATCAAGAAACAATAATAATAGTTGGGACTATTTACCAGTAGCAGCATGATGTCTGAATAGAACAGAGGGATATCATCATTAATCTGATCTGTATTTCCTTGTAATGGTTCCTTCCTATCTTCTGCCCCCTTTGCAATACCTTCCTGCAAAAGGCAAATGAAGAAGAGAATATCAAATAAGATTAAAGAACCATGAACAATTTCATTTCCACTTCTCCGCAAATATTTACTAAGGAATATACTTTGCTACATATTCTAGTAATTAACTTAGACAGAGATTGGTGCAAACCAAATAATAGTCCTCGTTGGCAGATCTAGGGCACTCCCATGCCAACATAATTTCGAACATCTATATAACTCTTTAATCGAACATCTGTAATCGAACATCTGGAACGAAATCTCTGACACCTTCGGAGCCCCCGCCGTCGCCGCAGCCAACCTTCTCGACCTTTTGCTCGTGCATCCTCGACGAGCAGTATGGGCTCCTCCGCTCCTCCCTTTAGCGTCAAGTCGCACCTTGAAGAGATCTGTCGGTGCCGCCTCTAGAGCGTCCCGCCGCGTCAACTCCCCCGGTGAGCGCCGGTCAACGAACACCGGAATCCGTACTTCGGGTGGAGCGAGGCACTCGATGAAGAAGAAATCCGTTAGAAACCCTAGAAATCGACGAAGTATAAGCAAAATATAAGCCCTAACCGAAGAGAAATTGGAAGAAAAATCAAACCTTTGCGTAGATCTGGAGTTTGGGAGAGAAATTGCAGTCGAACCGAAAAGAAGGGAAAATGAAAAGTAAAAAATTGGGGGAGAAGAGGTTTGAGGAGGAGAGATGCTGCTAGGTTAGAAAATAGATGAGAAATGAATTTTCTCTCTCCCACTGAGCTTTTATACAGTGAAGGAATTACAAGTTTGCCACCGCTCTAAAATATTAATGACGTTTTGTTTTATAAACGTTATAAAAAGCCCAGAATTAGTCCAAACCGTCATAGAAAAAAGGTATTTCTCAATTTGATAACGCTTATGTATCAGCCATCATTAAAACTCCTTGTCGAGCGTTATTAATAGGTCTTTTTGTTGTAGTGTCTAAGCAAGGAGCTATGGCGCTCAGAGGAACTGTAGAATATATCCTTGTTGTCAGACCCCTTCTTGACACAGATATTCCCTATTCGGGCTTGCTGAAGTGGAGTTATATCCCATTCCATTCTTCTGGGATAGCTTGCAAAAGCATATCGAGATAGAGGAAGGCATCTAGAGATCTCCGGCAGAAGGATTGTCTTCTCGCCCCTCTGGATAAGTCTCTGTTCCATTCGAGGTCTTGGTTGAGAGTTCTTGTCAAAGGCCTCACCAAACAAGAACAACAACTTCTTATGAGTAACTGTGTCAGCAGTCTGAAGAGGCTGCCCGTTCATCAGACACAGTAAAGTCTTATTGTCATGTGCAGTCAAGATGGCTTGCCGAGATGACGGTAAGGCATACTGAGGAAGTGTCACATGAGACAGATCTTCCTTGTATTCAGGTTCAGCCAAGGATCCTACAAAAATTTTATAGTTGGGATCTTCCCTGAGGTTAACTGCATCAAATAAAGAAACAAGGATCAGTACATGCAAAATCAAAAAGTTTTTACAAAAGATCATCAATTTGCGCAAGTTATCAGATTGCGCCAGCACAGTCAGCTTGCGCAAGTTATCATTTTGCGACAGCACAGCCAGCGTGCGCAAGACGTCAGTTTGCGCTAACATACTTGCACAAGACATCACTTTGTGCTAGCTCAACTGACTTGCGCAAAATGATGGATTGCGCCGAACATTTTGTCAGCGCTTTCCATCCGATTGTGCAAGAGTATAGTTTTCATAAAAATAAAAACTATTATGAATGCAACCGAAACCCTAAACAGGGTGGCGCAAATACCATCAATCTCTAAAAAGAGAGAGGTATGAAGGTCTGAAAACATCAAAACCCTAAACAGTGTTTCGATCGTGGTTCTTCATTTCACCTTGCTGCGCTGGATGACCCATCTCATGACGAGAAGCTTGTGGCGCAACACGAGTCGAAGGCTCGGCAGGGGCCTTGCCCTTCTCAGTGGCTGTACGCTTGGGAGCCATCGCTATCATCGACGGGAAGAAGAAGCAGTAGTCGGAGTTAGAACGGAAGCTTTTGTCACTTAAACAGTTGAAAAACAAGTAAAGGATGAAAGAAAAAAAAGAAACTATTTACAGTTTTCCAGAAGTGAAACGGCCACCTCCGATTGCGCCACAAAAGTTGGAGCTAATTCCTCCAAACGCGCAGTCAAAGCGCACCTTGCGCAACTTGATTTTAAATTCAAAATTCAAAGTATTTGAAAACTTTGAATATTTTCAAATTTCGAAAACTTTGAAAGGGGTCTTGTAGGTCCTAAAAATCAAGTTGCATTTATCAAATAAGTAGAGGAAATTAAATTGCACACTCTTCAAATGGACTGCGCAGGAGGCAGATTGTGCTACAATTCAAACGCGTAAGCTAAACTGCGCTACCACCCAAGTACGCTATGCTGACGTGGCAATGCCATCATTACCTGACAAAAATTCGATCTTCTGACAGCTGACAGCCCGATAAACGAGGAGTCCTTTCATTTCTTGTGCAGCACAGCGCTCGAGGACAGCTGTACAGCCAGCACAGTATGACAGCTCAACTTCAGCGCAGTTTGACCAAGCCCGAGTTTCAGCGCAGTCTAATGCTAGCGCTTTTTAAGTGGCACAATCCATCAAGATAACTGACATTTATTATGTGGCTTACATGCCATAAATTGCTCGTCACGTGGCAACCGCCTGTACACGACCATGCGCATTTCAATCAAACAATGCCACACGTCTAATACAGTTCTCCCACGATCGAGTAACTGCCAGCTCAGTTCGCTGTTTGCGCAGTCTGTTGCTAGCGCAGTTCATCATGCGTAATTCAGAATAACTACAAATTAGTTATTTCTAGAACTCTATAAATAGAGTTTCAAGTCCTTCATTAAAGGGAGGAGATCATTATTATCATCAGAGATCAGAAGTTCTTGTCCAAGTGCTGCTGCATTCTTTAGAGGCTATCATCTTCAAAGTTCACATCGTCCAAGGGATAAAGCGATCGTCTTCAGATCGGATTCTTATAGTTGTACTTTCCCAGAATTCAATTGTAATCTTCTTACAAAGTTTGTGAAATAAAAGACTTTTGTTTTTGTAAACACACTCTGAAAGAGGCAGCACATTTGAAAAATAGTACAAGCGTCGACCAATACTTTGAAAGACGCAGCTAACGTTGGCTTTAATTATGCCACGCATGAATGGCACGAGCGTACTGTTCGTCTTCTCCAATGCTAACTCTTACCTTCAAGAGTAGGATTTTCTTCCTCGTCTCTTGCCGACGGTGCCACGTGCTGCGACACCATCAATGATGGCACGTGCGATGTAGTTCCGGCTACCTTCTTACCTTTCTCAGTGGTGGATATCTTGGGCACCATTAGAACGGGTGAAAGCTTCGAGAAGTTAAGAGGAAGAAGAAGACAGAAGAGTTCAGGTAGAAAAGTTTATAGGAAATCTCTCTCTCCCATATTTGGGCTATTTATAGCTCAAATATTAAAAGTAACAGTCGCACAAATCGCGTATAAAATGCGAGTCGGTTGGGATATTGTGCGTCAAACACGCAAGGCCGCTTCTTATTCAAATTATTTCAAATTTTAAAAATTTTGAAATTTGAAAACTTTAAAGGGGGTCTTATAAAAGCTCAATATATATCAAAAATATTACAATGTGCCATTCAAAGATAGTGCCAAAAGTTAAATGTTAAATGGCACTTCAGATCAGATGGTGCACCACATCAGATGGCGCTGAGCATCATATGACGCTTGATGCCACGTGGCAATCTTCCTTGAGAAGCTAAACGGCTATCATCATGACTGACAGCACGTCTGTTTAAGAATCTCTCTTCAAATCCTAGTTATGAAATATGTAATGCTTTTTCAGGGATGGTACTGTGCCATTTATCAGCATGTGCTAATTGATCAACTATCATCTAGAAGTAGTTAGATGATGTGGCACACATGCCACTAATCTCGTAGAACGTCCATGCCATACTGCCTACTACCAAGCGCATCTCTCTCACAGAATGCCATGCATCACATGCAGTTAGACCAACCGTTCGTGCATATGGGTGATGGTGCACCAATCAGCGTCATACACCAATCAGGATAACTACTTAACGGTTATCTCAAAACTCTATAAATAGAGTCCAGAACCATTACTTCCAAGGAGAAAGGATCATAATCTCATGATCAATTTGCTGCAGCACGTTTAAGAGCTTCTCTTCTTCGACATTGCATCGTCAAAGTGATAAAGTGATTGTTTTCTGATCAGATTCCTATAGTTGTACTTTTCCAGAATTAAATTATACTCTTGTACTCTCTTTCTTAGTTTGTAACTTGGTTTTCTCGGAAAACTTTTATTTTTGCAAACACTAATAGATGAGTGAGAGATTAAAGTTTTTTTTTCTACTTCCACGATATAGCAGGCCCACCTATGAACGACGTATTCTCATGTGGATATTACGCTTTCTTCTTTTGAGCACCAACTAGCATTACTGAATTCCACTACAACTGGATAACCATTATAGTGCAATGTAAACTTCTGAATCCTCTTGAGATATTTTATAACTCACTTCACAATTTTTTAGTGCTTTATAATTGGATTGCTCGTGTATCGACCCAGCATCCCTACGAGAAAAGTGATGTCAGGTCTAGTGGCACTCGTAGCATACATTAAGCTTCCAATGACGCTTGAGTACTCCACTTGCTTGATAGGATTTGACTTTCTTTCAATTCTTGAAAGATCCTGATATCCATAGCATATGAGCATCTTTTCTATGTAATGAGCTAGTGATAGAGCAGTCTTAACTTTCATTCAGATGATCTTTATTCCCATGATAACAAGAGCATCTCCCATGTTCTTTACGCTGAATTTGGATTAGAGAAACTTCTTTGCCTTTGTGACAAATTCTAGATCTGTATCCAGGATTAACATGTTCTTAGCAAGGACAAGTTTAGATGATTAATTAGTAACATATAGTCTAGGAGTAGTTATTCGTTTCACTTTGTTATTTATTTACTAGGTTTGTTCATGAGTTGAGTATTTTCTATGTAGTTGGATTTTGTCTTTAGGATAATTGGTGATTAACTAAGTAGAGACTTTAATAGGTATTATCATGTTCCTCTTTTGTTATTATTCTTGTAATTAGAGTTATATTGTTATTGTGAGTGAGCTGGAATAGTCCATTTGGGGTTATTTTGTCATATATAGATATAAGAGTACTTGAGGTACAGACAATATACTATCGTTGATATCGCAAGGCTTGGCCATATACTCGTATCCCAAAAGTAGGAGCGGATCGTGACAAGTATAACCAAGGGTGAGAAATCTATTTGGAACATAATCATATTCTTCATTTTTACCATTATATGTCCATTCAATACCATATTTTAATTAGAATCATACATTTTAACTCGTTTTCATTATTCTGTGTCTATTATATACCATAGTTCTGTTAGAATCATCCATTTATACTCACTTCCACCATTCTAGACCAGTTTTATACCATAGTTTAATTACATTCACCCATCTAAACTTGTTTTCACTATTCTAGTCATTTTTATACCATATTTCAGTTAGAATTATCCATCTATGATGGAAGACAAAAGTCAGGAGTATTTCAGCCTTGGTCGGGTCATTGATCTCAAAGAGATTCCATTTATTCTAGAGATGCTTCGCATGACAGCGAGTGTCGACATGATTGTCGAGCAACTTAGGACAACAAGAGATGTGGAGAAGTCCGAAGGATGTGGATTTGATGGCGGAGAGAAGTAGGAACTTTATCGTTGCGTGACAGATTGGAGTACGCTTGAGGATCCATATTGGCCAATACCCTCTTATAAGACTGTAGGAAAATTATATTGGGAATCAATCCTGTTTAGAGGTGGATGAGAAGTCTGGAGTGTCTTAAAGTTAGTGGCAGAGGCCTCACAAAGAAATGTCAAAAAATTAGCATGATTGGTAATAGTTTTCGGCCAAAATAGACAAAATCGATATACCAATTTTGCTAGTTTGCACATTGGGCAAAAATAAAATTCCTTTTGGGCGAACGAGAATACCAGTTCGGCTATACTCAACTTATTTTGGGTAGCATTGATATGAAATCAAGGGTCAATTTTTTGTGTGGCTACTTTAGGGATGCCTAATTCCTAAATCAAGTTTCTTGGTCCCTACTTATAGGAGGCTAAGAGGAGTTTTTGAGTATGCTCTTGTAGGTTCAAGAATACTCTACCATTCTAAGAGATCTACGACTCTTAGGTCTTGTACTTCAAGGAGTAAGAATTTCTGAGCAAAGTGTCGTCTACTTTATTAGGGAGATCCTCATCGCAAGACACTAGGAACCATTACTCAGTGAGTGCACTTTGTAAGGTGTTAGGATATTGAGCTATCTCATTGTATCTTGCATCTTTGTCTTGAGAAGTGTAAGGATTGACGCTTGGGGCAAGAGAGTCAACGAGAATTATATTCAATCTTTGATTATAAAAAATGTTGTAACTTGTTATGGTGGATATAACTACCAATATTTTTGTTCCTGCTTGGTCTCTCGCATATTGGGTGTGTGGTTCATTTTTTTTTGTGGTTTTATTGGTCAATGTTGCCCGTTGTTCTTCTAATCCCATCAGATAAGAGGGGCAAAACATAAAACACATTTTCTTCGCAAAAGTTTATGTCGGGTTTGATTTTGTATTGTTGTTTTTTCAAAAAAGAAAAAGACAAAAAGCCACGTTCATGCTTTCAAAAGCATAGTTACTTGTACGTTGTACGTCCAAAGTCCTTGTATTGGTTTGCGGTGCCTTAAAATCGTAATTGGGATGATAATAATTGTCTAAATTTAACTAGATAATTGGATCACATAGGGGAAAAAATTATCTTTAAAAAAAATCAAACTCATTAGTTTACTTCATTTAGTAAGACGTAAAATTAATTTTTCTTAGTCATACATCAATTTGAGGATCAACAAAAATATGACGTAGAAAAGTCATAAAAATAAAGAAGTATTACAAAAATCTCATAAACTTATTTTTTTTTCCTTTCATGAGCAAAGTGTAAAATATATATAATGGTGTTTCATAAACAATGAAGAACCAACAAAATATGAGCTGCAAAATCAAAATTTATAAGAATACTTAGCTATTTTACCTTAATTGATAAAAAGAATTCTCATTTTTTCTTTACAATGAAAAATCTTTTGAGAAAGCAAATTTATAGTGGGGTTCAAATGATTGATTCAGTTGTCAATTTTAGCATTTCGAATTGAGTATCATAATGATCCAAATCGAAAACGTACCCTGAATAAAAGCATTTGTACCTTCAACGTGTTGGATGGAGGGTCACATATATCCCATAAATATGCTCAAAAGCTTTTCCAAAAATAATATTACGATAGGGGCAGCTTGGTCGAATAGCAACCAATCTCATACATAGATGTGGCACCATCTTACATGACATTCTTCTCAAAATAATAAGAAAGTTCCAAATATTGGTCCGGTATATAATACACACTAGACATATCTTAATTATTTAAAATTAAATTTTATTTATGTACAAGTTCAAAAGCAAGTCCATTTGGACCATGTTTCCTAATTCTGACCGGTTTTAGCAAAGAGTAATGTTATTTGTATCTCCAAATTATTCCTCAAAATCAAGTCTCCATATGTAGATGTTGACATGGCATGCTAAATAATGTTATGTGACATATGACATCAGGGCCCAGCATGAACTCATGGGAGCTCCAGGACAAACTTTCAAAATAAGGTCCCTCATACACAATGTAAAAAATATTTTAATTATTTTAAAAAAAATTGGTATAACAAAGAATTGAACGTAAAACCTTTACTATAAGAGTCTAATGTACTAACTACTACATCACAATAACTTTGTGTATAAGAGGGCCCTTGGTGTATACTATTTCTATTTTGAGATACAAAATTATTATATATTTTTTAAAACTATTATTTTGGTCCCTCATGATCTGTGGGTCCTGGGCGGTCGCCCTGGTCACCCTGGACCAGGGCCGGCCCTGTATGACATGACAGATGACATAGCAAATTTTAACCCCAAAAATTAATTATCCAATTTTTTTCATGTTAATATTAATGTTAATGTTAATATTAATATTAATAGTGACGTTAATGTTAATAGTAATGTTAATGCTAAATCAACATATCACGTCAGTTGCGACATAAGGATGAATAATTTGAATGGACAATCTGGAGGGACAAATAGCATTACTCTTTAGCAAAAGACCTTGCTTATACGATATATATATATATATATTATTTTATATAAAATATATATATGAAAAAAAATAATATATATATATATATATATATATATATATATATATATATATATATATATATATATGAAAAAAAAAATTATATATATATATATATATATATATATATATATATATATATATATATATGAAAAAAAAATTATATATATATATATATATATATATATATATATATATATATATATATATATATATATAATTTTTTTTTTTTCATATATATATATATATACTGCTTCGCATTGAGTAGTACATGAAATGAGTTTTAACCACCACTAATGTGACTGGTTTGGCTACCCATAGAAACTCGCGCTCGGTACCAACTGAATCCCTCCATGGCCGTTAGGATGGTAGTAGTGACTATATAGGTATGCATCCAAAAAAGTCCATTGTTTGAATCGATCACATAATGTCCAAGTAGGCCGCAAAGATATTTCGAGACACAAATATATGTCCATGTGCTTAAGGTCAGCTCCAACCGAGCCTAATTTTATTGTTTTTTTAATATTTTTATATTTTTATTATTTTACTACTAGTTTTATTTTTATAGGAGTCAGTTTATATTCAGTCTCACCAATTCGAATTTCTTCTCCTGTCCTTGCGTAACGTCATTGGACAAGTAGACTAACATGAGAATGATTTTACGTAATATTTCAAATATGTTTACTCTTCTATAGAAATGTGAGTGGTCCATATATTTACCTAAGATGGAACGTATTTGAAATACAATTTTCTGGAACAACATATCCCATTTCAAGAAAGAAAATGCTAAGTCTACTACAAAATGCTTACAACCATCTTACAACTTCTCTTTTCCATCCCTTACACATGGGTCCCACCGGGTCCTACCTCCCCTCTCACTCCATCCGCTACATAGATTCCATCCGCCCCTATCACTTCTTTTCCTCCTCCAATCGAAGTCCGACACGTAGCAGTTGTAAGAGAGTTGTAAGTATTTGGTTGTAGGTATAGCAAAGCTCTTTCAAAAAAGAGGTCGGAGAGACCAACATGGCAATGATCAAAGAGAGTAATATCTCAATAAATATATACAATTTTCTTGTGGGTGACGTAGAGTTGGACTTTTGTGGGCACAGGCATACTGTTCCGATGAGGACTTGTCGGTCATGAGAGCTGGTAATGATCTGTACGACCGAATAATTTTACAATCGGTTAGCTTTGCGGCTAGGACCATCTGTCTTTTCCCTCTCCGGAGGGCCCAACAATGGTTTTGGCTCCATCGACAAATTCAAGAGTGATTGATTTACTCGCTGATGCACAAAATCTCGAAGACAATTCAGGTGGGAACATGATAAATGCTAACGTCCATAGATCATGTGGCAACTTCAAAACCATGTCCGCGAGAGATGTCGTTAGGACCCATCAGTGGATTGGAGGGGTCTAGCTCACCTTGTTCTGAGCACACGTGGTTGGAAGAAACTTGGTTGAAAGAAGGGGAAGCAACAACAGAATCAGCAACAACTTTTAAATTTTGTCCGTAAATAAATTTTGACCCCGTTTGGTATACTGTAATATAATTGTAATTCCAATATAATCAGATACAAAATTACTTTTCTGATTTGATTACATTACAGTGTACCAAATGAGACCTTGGTTTGCCAATACATCAAGTAAAAGTAATTATTAAAAGTGGTGTGTTGGTTCAAGGTATAGTGGAGGATTTTACTAGCGGATAAGAATTGAATCACGTAGTCCATATTTATTTTCTATCAGCTAGTTGTGTGCAGTTGGTTGTGCAGTTGGTTGTGCGAGGTTGGTATATATATGCAGCTATGCTGATGCGCCGTTGGTGCGTAGTATCCTCTTGTGTGAGCTTGATCGTAAGCGAGCCTCGTTGCAAGTGTTTCTCAGGTTGTTAGGATCTAGAGTCGATTCAATTCGTAGCTAATTAGTTAAAGGACTTACTGCATTATTGATTGTTGCCATTACAGGTGATTGATCAATTTCTAACTGACCAAGGTCTCTCTTAGCGAAAACAAGAGTATACCAGTACTTGGTTAAAATAGAGAGATCGAGCAGATAAGATAAAATAAAAGAAAAAAAGAGAATAATCTCTCAAGCTGTCAGTGCTTTTTCGCACTACGTAACAACAAGCATTAAGTGTTTAGCTTAGCAGTGCTTGTCCGAGTCTCATAGCTCCAGCACAACGACACTTTATCCGAGGAAGGAGGTGATAATTTAAAAGTGTTCTAGATGTTCAGTTGCAACTCAATACATTGCAGACTTACTAGTCCTTGGGAGAGAATCGACTAATGGTCAAATATCTCTTTGAACAATAATGGTTCTGACCAATCCAACAAACTAATATGTAAATTCTATTAACATATTTTTAGCAGCTTTTGCTAGTCAGTATTTCTATAGCATTTCACACGGCTTGTTAGCAGATTATTCTGCTATTATTTGCAACCACTTTCTGGTTTAGTTGAGGAGCCTAGTACGATTAAAACATCAATCTCATAGAAGATTTCTTGTTAAACTTGTCACAACCCGCATCCTAGAGTAAGGGCACAAGAAGTGGGTACGTCCAGCCTACGCCGCAGTGTCGACGATAGAACGCTGTCCTAGGTCTATCATCTAACAATATAAGGTACCTGTACAGTATATACACTCCGAATGGAGGTGACATAGCAGAATAAAGTCTCAACCACATCTAAGGTAGAATACGATAAGCTGAAATAGATATAAACGAATCCACACAAGAGATACAATAGATAGAAGTCTAAGTGTCTATGATAACATCTCCACAAACATCCAGATAAAACAAACTCCCAATATATACAATAATGTATCAATGAGAAAGACAAGGTAAGAGTCTAAGCTAGCAGTCTAAACCACTGGTGGCAGATCCTCTACTGCAAGTGGGTCCAAGTCACAAGTGTTGTCTATAGCTACACCATAATAGGTAGACACCAGAGCCTCATCCTCGTCCTCCGTAATATTTTTAACAGGTCCAGTCATGATAGAAGCGAGCACAATACATCTCACACAGTTCATAATAGGTTAGAAAATATAAATATGCAAAAGAGTAAGATACAAGATCTGTAAGAAGATGTACATGAAAACATGAGAGATATTTGTAAACTAGAAATATATATATATGGTAGGCAAGAACTGTAAGTGACTAGTGATTTAGAGAACAATATGGTTATGTAAACGACATGATGTTATACACGAGTAATCTACAGAGGTTGCACACGAGTAACTACAATAATGATCACATAACCACTTCTACTCTCTCGTCCCCAATAAATACACAAGGATCCAGTCAAGATATGTTATTGCACACGAAGTATAAATGTATACGAAGATCATGTGAGCATATGAGAGTACACAATTTCACACGATTTGCACATGAATAACATGAATACAAGGAGTACATGGTGCTCATGATGAAGTACACGAACATGAAATACCTGATGTATCCGCTAAGGGTATAACATCGTACGACAAGATCCATATAGTACTAATCCGTGATAACAAGTGTCAGCATCATGTAAAGTAGTCTAGAGCTAAAATATAAGTCCTACCAAGTATGAAACGGTCAGAGAATATACTCGCTTGATAACCTGAATGTCCTGTTGAGAATATAGAGTCCAATGTGAGGTACCTGACTCCTATTTATAATAACACAAGCCACAACATGTCCAGAATAATAACATAAAATATTACAATGCATTCTACATGATGTTAGGGTCAATCTAGACTAAAATCAACCCTTGGTCAACTCTAGTCATCTGTACTAGTCAAACTAGGTCAACTAGGTCAAGCCTAACCCAAGCAAATCTTACTAAGCCTAACCAGTCTATCCTAGCAAGCACACATCAATACAAGGCTATACAAGCCAAACACAAACCACACATTATAGGCACATCCACATCTAGCAATTAGTCATGACATTTATATATATATATATATATATATATATATATATATATATATATATATATATATATATATATATATATATATATAGGCACATACGCAAAAGGTATACTTAGGCTTGTATAGGCTATAGGCCTATACTTGCATAGCACATATCATATATCACTCAAATGCTAGGCATCACATGAATATATATAGAGAGAGATAGAGAGGGACATATAAGAATATATGTGTGTGTAAAGTGTGTACAGAACATGCAAGGTAGGATTTAGTTTAGTTGGCATTCATGCATCAAGTGTACAGGTAGGAATGTAATGTGGGTTATGAAGGTTCCATGTAGACAATATGTTCAGAAATTAAGGAAGTTTAGGACATGCATTGTATTTCATTACAAGGGCATATATGACATGCATTGCTACTTTATACATGCATTTCATATCATTTGATTTGTCACGACCCACACCCAGTGCAAGGGTATGAGAAGTGACGAACGCCCAGCCTACGCCGCCGTATCGACGGTAGAACGTTGTCTTGATTCACGATATCTAACACAGTCTAAAATAAGCTTCGAATGGAGAGTAAATAATAAATAACTCAATCACAATACTAAGATGGAATAGAAGAAAGAATCTCAAGAGAGTCACAGATAAAAAGTCTAGGTGTAAACCACCAGAATAAATGTCAAGTACAACTCATAAAATCTCAAACAGAAATACAATAAAGTACTAAGTCTCAGCTAGACTATAGGCAAGTCCTCAGCGACTGTGGGATCCTCCTGAGGGTCCACGTCGCCAGTGTCATCTAAGCCAATGTTTGTCATAAAATATAAAAGGACAGAACAATTATCGGAGGACTGGACTTTTACTTCACAATACAAACTCGCTTGTACAAAGAAAGCATAGGGACGAAAATCTAGGTACAACAATCTATGTACAATTGTTTATTATAGATTCTGGGAGGTGACGATAGAGGCTCGGGAAAGCGACGGCCGCTCTGCCTTACTCTTGGACGATCGGGTGCAGCTTTTTGGCTCTGTAGAAGAACTGCTTGGCATTGATGAAGAAATGCTCTCTTCAGGCTCTCTGGATCTATATGTCTCTATGTGCGTCTGTCTCTATCTATATATATCTCTCTTTATCTCTCTGTGTATATCTTGCAAGGGAATGGCACCCTGCTATTTATAAGAGGGGGGCTCATTAGGGTTTACAATGATTGCCCATTCTTGAAAGTTGGCGGCTAAGGATCATTAAATCTGGGCCGTTCATCGAGATTTGAGCAATGAATGCGATTGCATCAAATCTTTTGTGGGTAATTAATGCTGATTGACATAAATCCTCCTAATTTGTCATGCCAACCTCGGATTTTTTGACACGTGTCATCAATTTGCTTATTTGCAAATGATCTGATTTGATCCCAATATTTCATTGGGATTTGTTGAGAGATTTCGATCAATCTGATGCCACGTGCCCCGCTATCATGCCACATGTCGAGCTATTACAGAAATCTGTACTGCAGGGAGGTTACTCCTCATTGAGCCGTATAAGGCTGGCCACGTGTCCAGGCTGCTTGAGAGTGCCCCCCAGAACATTTGGACCGCATGGTATGATTTGAGCCGCATGAGTGTGGATGACCGCATGAGTGAATCGCATGGAGCTAGACTTCGTGAGCCGCATAGGGATAGTCTTCGTGAGCCGCATGGAGCTAGGCCGCATATAACTTTCCACGTGTCAAGGCCGCATGATAGTTTCTGACGCTCGGGGGATCGTGTCAGAGATTTTTTTTGCTTTCCAAGGGGTCCGTCATTATGAGGGAGTCATAATGATATCTTCGTGTCAGAATTGTCACTTCGTTAAATCTGTCAGCCGTCAAGGCATTTAATGCAAAATGAGAGAGCTATTTGTAGGTCACGTGGCTCCTCTTTGAGCCGCATAGGATTTGTTTGAGCCGCATAGACGCTCGAGCCGCATGGATACTTGAGCCGCATGAACTCTCTGAGCCGCAGGGAGCTCTCTGGCCGCATGGATCTTTTTTTATTCTTTTCCATGCTTCTACAAGATCCCCTTCAAAGTTTTCAATTTGCAAAATTAAAATACTTTGAATAAGAAGCATGGCCATGTATTCTTCTGGCCGCAGATGATGTCCTGGCCGTATGGATGTCTCGGCCGCATGGATGTTTAGGCCGCATGGATGGCTCGGCCGCATGGATGTTTCGACCGTATTGAGTCAATCAGCCGCAGGGACTTTCGGGCCGCATAGCTTCTTGCCACGTGTGCGCGTCATTAATTACCTCAAATTCGTTTTAGTGCCGCCGTTAGGGGAGATCCCAAGGGTCGGCTCATTAAATCTTTTGAATTTTATGCTCTGGGTGAATCTCCTTTATGAGAGAGGGGACGAAATTCGAGGAGTCGGTTTCGTCTTTTCCGAGGCGGTTATCAATCTAAGCACTACAAGAAAATAGGTTAATAATGACAATTTATTTAGGACACTTTCTATATAAGTGCCATTAATTTTTTTAAGTGATGACACTCTACTAAAATGTGTCGTGATAATTAAATATTTACCATCATCTATGACACCTTTTTGAAAGTGTCGTAAACATAAATTCAATAACACTTTTTAGGTCATTTACAAATGTCATGTAATGTTATATACTAAACACAACACTTTTAAAGTGGTCCCAAATTTAATTTCCTACACTTTTTTTTATTTTACTGCTCTCCCCCAAATTTTGGCTCTGTAGCCCACGATAAAATGCTTTTCATCTTCCTTCTCTCTCACTTCCATCCTTTCTAAACTCTCTTCCAACTTTCTCTTTTTCTCTCCAAATTAACGGTGAACTATCTCTCTCTCTCTCTAAAGTTAGGGCCTTTAGGGGTTGCCGTCACAGAAGTCATAGAGGTTTGCTCGCATCTCTATTTCTCCCTCAATTTTGGTATTTTTCTCGATCATTTTGATGTAGATCAGTTTGATCTTCTTCGGTGGAGAATTCTTGAACGATTTGAGTTCTTGAATGATTTGTTGCTATTTTTTTTGGAGATTTTGTACATTTTTTTGTTGGGGAATGGAAGACGCTAATGGAGGCGGAGTGGAGAGCGGGAATGGAGCTCTGGAGAGAGATCCGACGAATGTGGACAATAGTGCGTCTATCGAAGAGGCTTAGGAATCTAAAGAATTAGGCTCGAATTCGTCTGGAGATGGCGACGGTGGCGGCGACGTCGAACGCGGTCCGACTCCTTTCAATAACAAAGGATCAAATGTTCCTAAAGTAGGTTTAGTGAATACGTCATTGTTTTTTGTTTGGGACAATGTGGTTTTAACCTTTTGTGTGGTGTAGAAAACCACAAAATCGAAGGCAAGAAAGGATGGAGCTCGGAACGGGGTAGCGGTAGTAGCCAAGAATTACAGGACGGGCCTCTCGCAGAGACTCTCTTTCGCCACCAATTTGAGGAAGGGCACTACTCGTCGGCCAAGCCGAAAACTTCAAATGGTTTGCAATTGATTTGTTGCTCTCTCGTGCTTGTCATTTTCTGTGAAGTTACTTATCCGTGCGATTACTTTTGTGTATCATGAGGCAGGTGTGAGTACTGGTAGGGAGGCCAATTTGGGTGTTGTGGCAAGAAAGCAATCGGTAAGTATCTTTGTGTTTGTTGTCTATGGCCTAACTTTTCTTATATGTAAGATTCGTACTAATGAGAATGATATCTTTAGCATACCCGTGCCTTGTTATTTCAGTTACAGTTCAGTACGCATTGCTCTACTATAAGCCTCATTGACTTCAAATCAATGTAAGTCGAAGTCAACTAATTTCTATACATCCCAGAATAAGAAGTGTATACAACAGCAACAAAACCCTTTATCTGCAACTTAAATATGTGTATATTAATACTAATTGGTTAGTCTATTAAAATAAAATAAAAGATGATAAAATTTGCAGAGATTGGAGCTAATTGTTTTTGGGAGATGTCCAATCCATATCTGTTATCTGGATTTAAAGCATGTTTGTATATCCAATTTGGTCAAACCGTCTAATGGTCGATATGAATCACATCTACCAATGCTACCTTTCCTTACATAGTGTTTCATATGGTTTTTACTTGTCTCATTTCTCTTTGTGTGACAATTTGTATATATGCTACAAGGTCAACTGGCAAACCATTGATTTGGATAGGTTTATTCTTAAATGATTGGTTTGTATTTTAGGGAATAGTTTGCTAAATATCGTCCCCCATTTTTAGGCATCTTGATATTTGTTAACTTAATGTGGTATTTTGCTGATTGTGCATGCAGTTGTCGTGCTTATAGGGCGTACTGCTTCTCACATCACACTGGAATGTGCTTTGTAGACACATCCAAACATTACTACCACTGGATAAGAGGTTATTTCTTTTTTAATTGCCAGTTGTAGTTTGATCGATTCTTCACCTATTATCTGCTATATGGAGACCTAAAGTTCTTCATAGAATCAACATAGTGTTGGAAAAGGAATCATTCTTTCATTTTGTTATCAACATGCAATGTATGTGCTTCCTTCTATTCTAAGCCTTTTCTAATTGGCAGACATGAATTTTTGATGGCATTCTCCGCTTTTGCACCTGAAAGTGGTTCCTCTTGCTTATTTATTATAGCCCACCCCCTGTACTTCTCGTGCATACTGTGCATGATGTTGGCCCAATGATGGTATCATATTTTTGAATATGGTTAATATGTTAAGTTTAGCATTTTATTATCACTAATCTTCATACTATCGCTATAGCATTTCTACTTATACTTATACCTTTGGTGATATGTGCCAATTGGTTTACATATTAGTGATATGAGCTTATCTATCTTAAATTTAATCGGGTTGCCAAAATCAAAACTATGTTTTTGATTGTGGTCATTCAATTAAGTTTAATCATTATGATATCACTAACATTTATGCTATCACCTTAGCAATTATACTTAAACTCAGCATTGTCCTGATGTGCATTAAACTTATCATACTTGCTACTATGTATATTGCTTTGTTCGTCTAACATGTACATACAGAAAAGCAATAAGCAAGATCAATGTGGACATATGCAATGAAGAAATCATGGTGGGCCAAAGACGACGGATCCCACAAGATTTCTCTGAACCACCCGACGACATCTCCGGAGCCATGCTATCATTATTTTAAGACTCTGAAGAAGCCTGCACCTGCTACAATATATCTGGAGTCTGTAATGAGTCTTAGAAATTATTGTAAACACAAAAAATGGATCGCAAAATCGAAAGCTAGGGTAGAAACCAGCCCAGGATCATTTTCGGATGAAAACCGGCATACCGACGGTATACCGGTGCATACCGATTTTGTTCACAGAAAGTTTCTGTCCACAAAATCGGCATACCGACGGTATACCGGATCATACCGACGGTATACTGATTCTTTAACGTTGAAAGTCCAACGGTCGGATTTCCAGCATTAAATGATCCAAACGGCTATATTTCGAGCCGTTGCAATCCCAGACCGGTATACCGACGGTATGCCGACTCATACCGGCGGTATGCCAGTCGCCGTCTGAAAAGTTGCCTTTGGCTCTTTTCAATGCTTTGGTTATAAATAGCCTTGAACCCCTTCATTCAAGGTTGCTGCTTTGAGCCTAAAAATTTCTAAACCACCAAAGCCTATCCACAAACAACTCTACAAAGCTTTTATTTGTCATCTACAAATTGTGTTAGAGTTATTGAGTTGAAAAGTGACATCTTCATCTTATTGTATAAGGAGATCAAAACCTATTGTGAAAGGTTGAAGTTGGAGAGTCTTCGTATCCAAACTCTCGGTTGAAGTTGGAGAGTCTTCGTATCCAAACTCTCGGTTGAAGTTGGAGAGGCCTTCAGATTAAAGCTCTCGTGTAAGAAGTTGGCGAGTTCTTCGGATCCAAACTCGTGTGTAACTATTTACTCAAATAGTGGATTAAAGCCGGAGAGAGTTCCGGGACTGGACTGCCTCTTAGGAGGATACCAGGATACATCGGGTGTCGGTATTGTTTTTGATTCTTCTCTTGCACTTATATATTTAAATTGCCTATTAGCTTGTGCTAAGTGCTTGATTAGTTAGCTTAACACTATTCACCCCCCCTCTAGGGTTCCATCACATGACTTGTTGTCAATGCACATTATTTGCCTAGACGCTTCTCAATGCAATATTTTCACTCATTTGCATATGATTAGATGGCTCTAGCATGTATTTTCTTCCTTTACTTTTTCATAAATTTATTTCAACAATCCTTTTGTATGCATAGTCTATAGTGAACATCATATTTAAGTACACATGTATTATTCTGCACACTAGGTGGAGTTGTTGTTGATGTTCATTAATTGCTTAGAGGCTCCTTCATAGAGGAGAGATTCTCTCACTTACTCAGTTGCATATTATTTAATGGCTCTAACATGTAATTTGTGCCTTAACTTTATTTGCCTTACCATTAATGGCATGTCAAATGCTTTTCCCCACCCTTTAGTCGCACAAAAAAAACCTTTTTCTGTCTGCCTTTAATTCATTATTCCGCAAATTGTTTACATAATCCATATGAACTTCATTAACCCTTTTGGTGTTGTGTGAAAAATTTACTTTTGTTTTTGTTTTATTATTTGCAGGTGGCAGCCAAAAAGCAAACTCTAAAAAATGTCATAGATTGCATTACTGATATAATCTGCAAGCGTGTTGGTCTTGGTTATAACTATGGTGTTATACTAATTCCCAAAGGCCTGATAGATTTTATTCCTGAGGTACACCAAATATTTTAATTAGTTTTTTGAGTCCTATTGTAAATATCTCAGGCTTTCAGAAGGAACTTCAATTAAACTATTCCTCCCCACTCTAACGGAGTATGTTATTATGTACTTTTTAGGTTCATCAACTTATTGCATAACTGAATAAAATCCTTGCTCACAATGTCGTCGATCCAGAGGGAGATTGGAAGAAGAAGCTCATTCAGCAATCTCACATTTTGTTTGAATTTCTGCCTTAAGCAATCTATGAACTACTTCTATTAGAAAGAGACCCACATGGAAATGTTCAGGTATTTAAATATGCATATTGTTCTTCGGTCTAATGTTTCTTGTCTTGCTTATAAAAGGAAAGGGTCATGTATCTCGTTTCTAATGTTGCCCCTCCCATGACGTTATCATCTCCCCAACATTGGTACTAATTAAGACTTAAGATAAATATTGCTCAGGTCTCTAGTGTTTGTATTCTTCCTTATATAAAGGAATTTGGTCGTGGATGCATTCCTAATACCTTTCTTATGGCATATAGTCAGGTTGCCAAAATAGAAACTAAAGAGAAGCTTTATATCTATGGTCGAAACTGAATTGGAGAAGAGAAAGTCAGAGGGTAATTATGTTGGACAATTTAAAGGACAATCTCACTTTTTTGGGTAACTATTTAGTGCCTTTAATTATAACTTATAAGTTGGTCTATCTGGGTTGTGTCTGATATGTGTCGACATGTGCTACACGACCCACATTTTTGGAGTGTGCGTGCTTCCTTGGGAAGCACTAAGTGCTAGGGTTGTACGCTAAGCTAGCATGGGCTACAAAAACTAGAGATGCTTATTCATGATTGTGCACATAGAAAAGGAATGCTTAATTTAATAGGACAATTTTGTGATGTAAGATGGTAGAGGCTTTACTGGTTCCTAATAAATCCATAATACATCTACTGAACCTAACCATTGGGGCTCTACATGTGGACATAGTACTTGATATTTTGGGGAAATTACCGAACACCAATAAAGCAAGGGCATCAATTGCTTAAAAGCAAGGTGACATACTATGGTTATGTTGCACTCTCTATGAAGATTTCTTATTTAGTATCAACACCAATATATAGATTCTCAACCTGATTCAAGGAGGACCATCTATGAAAAAACACGGAACTAATATCCTCTTGGAAGTTTGGAACCTTGGATGCATCTCTCTCGTCTGTTAGATGAGTCGGATATATAATGTATCACATGATGGAGAAAATTTATAACTGAACCACTGATCCCAAATTAGCGCTAAAAAAGTGCTTGTATGTGGCTTTTATGTTTGTATACATATACATATACATATACATATACATATACATATACATATAGATATACACATGTACATGTGATTGTGTGATTGCACACACATGAAATGGTAATGGTACTTAAATTAATACATGTTGTTTTGTTTTATACCTTTGACTTCTATGTGTTTTCTTAGTTGTTAAAATGGATTTATTTATCTTTATTTTAGAGGAATTGACATATATGCATGTACATCTTACCGGTATCAGAAGTAGGCCGAGTCTGCATGTCTTGTCGATTTATGTGGGGACTATTCTGATACAAAAATCCTAGAGGAACTTGTGAGTTGTTAATTTTTAAAACTCAGGCCATCAAAGGCTGTTGGATTACATGCCATATCATTCATTGATTTCTTCAAGGGGCTAAAGAGAAAAATAAATACACTTTTAATGTTAGTGAAATCTACATGTCACATCCATATTGCAAGTTCTTATTTTGAGTTTCTGTAGTCGATCTGATTTTATATCATCAACCTTAACACAGGTGCAGGCTTGGGAGCAGGATTACCTGGTTTCTAGTTTGGTCTGGGGATTGGTGCTGGATGTGGTATAGGATTAGGTTTTGGCAATGGTGCTGGGAAAGGAATTGCGTATGATGAGAACAAAAGATACACAAGTGTGGGAAAGCTGGTTCGTCATCGCGGTGGAAGCCTCCCACCTCAGTAACTTTCTCATTCACTTTTATACCATTAATTACGTCTTTCTATATGTTTTCTATCATAGTTCTGGCAATGTATTAATAATTCTTAATTGGGTCACTGTGTTGGCTCTAACGTTTATTAAGGTCGGGTACATGTTGAATTGTTCATAATTATTGCAATAACTGAATATTTCACCTAAGCTAAGCTATTTCGGGTTTGTACTTAAAAATCCTTCTTTTCATTGATATCAATCAAGAGCTATCTCCTTGTGATCATGATTGCATGCCTTAAATAACTTTGATAAACAACTCATCTAATGAGCACGCACTTTATAAATAACATTGATGAACATATATACTTGATAATTTGTAGAAATGTTAAAAATTATTATGTACATTTGTGTACGTGCATTAGTGTATTTACATACTTAATTTTGTATGGTCAACATCAAACAGTGTTCTCGAGCTTCATGTACCTGGGTTGCTAAGCTTGAGAATCTTGACAAACTAAACTAAGCGTTGTCTGATTAATAACAAATCATTCTCGAGCATGACATATCGAGCTTGAAAATATTTGACCAAGATCGAGCTTTCTTCAAGTCCTCTACTTGCAACCTATTTTCTTTTCGAATTTGGGGAATTCTCTTCTGTAGGTTTCATCTGTTGTGCATATCGTATGGTCTGTAAATATCACGATGATTCTGAAACATTTAAGTTTTTATCATGTACAATTGCAATAATTAGGGTATTTTCCTTTGTTGGGACTCGCAGACAATGCAAAGAATTGGAATAATTATTTGTACTTCTTTTTTCTAAAGCTTACTTTTTTTTTATGGATATTGCAAGATCTGATTGGAAATAACCTAAATACAAATACTCAGACTAGTCAAACATAATGTGAAGGTTCTTGCTCAGCTTACTGGAGAGAATGTAGGACCGAGGTTAACTGGAGCAGTGTCTTATTGGTCTCAACTTATTATCAATGTGCTGCAGTTTTCTCGGGTTTGTTGATGCTTGCCTAATGGATTACTGGAAGTGCATCTGATCTTCTACATTGTCGAGCTTGGCACAGGCTTTATAAACTCTGCATGTTCAAGAGAGATGAGAAACATTTGATCTGCTTTGTAAGTTGTTCTACTGTGAAACATAGGTTTGCTTTATAGCAGTTGATTTTTTCTTCACATTTTCTTTTGAATGCCTGAAATTTTATATTGTTCTGTGTCAAACTTTATTTTTTTTCCAAATATCCCCATCTTTGTTTACTGACATTTACCTTGTTCAAATGTAAGCTCTAATTTCCTTGCAATATTATGATAACTGAAGTTAGACTCAACACATTTGCCATATTGTGCTCAATTGATTTAGTCTAGGAAAAAGTCTATTCATGAATGTTTTCATGGAAATATTTGTGATTATCATGTAATATTATTTGCAAGTCATCATCCATTATTGGTTACTTTGTCCCTTTTGGACTGTCATAACAATGTTAAGAAGGTGCGTCCCAGACTTGATTTCTCCTGATAACTGACCTTTATGGTTTAATATTATGACACTGCAGTATGTTGTAGTTTAAATTATTCCTTTTTGAATTTTTTTTGCTAATGTACTTCTGACACATGCAGTAATCAAAACTAAACTAGGAACATAGATTTGAACTAGATGTGTTACTCCTTTCCTATCCTTATTCCTTTGCTCTTGCTTGTAGGTATTTCTTGAGGAAGCTGAAGAAGGTAATTAAGAATAATTAAGAAGAGCAACGGCCAGATGCTTGTTATAGTATACTGAAATGGTGTTGTCGAGCAGATGTACACTGAAATGGTGTTGTACAAGGAGTATCGTGATACTATAGTATTAATAGAACTCTCACATATTATGTAATAGATTTTGTTAGTCTCAAGAATAGTTATATTCTTGTAACTTTTTATCAACATTTTGTATGGGTTGAAGTTTTTTAATATATTATTTTCGGTTAATTATTTGTGATCATGGTTGATTTTGGTTATATATATATATATATATATATATATATATATATATATATATAAGGCATTTAAATTTTTTTGTTGAACTCAGTCTACATGATAAATAAAAAGTGCTATAAATGTTTATTAAATGTCATTGAGTGATTTTAGATGACATTTATAAGGTGTCAAAATTTTGACGATGCATTTAAGATGACACTAGCAGAGTGCTGTGACTAAAATATTTATATGACACATAAAAAAGTGTCATAAAAATTTATCCATGACATTTATTAACTGTCATTGAATGCTTGTAGATGACACTTATAAGGTGTCATAATTTTGATGACACTTGTTAGTTGTCGTTGAAGGAGGTTAAGATAACACCAATAAAGTGCTGTGAAATAATATTACACGACATTCCAAAAGTGTTGTCATTAAGTTATTACATGACACTTTTGTAGTGCCGTTGAAAGTGAAAATATTTCTATGACACCCCCCTAGACCACACCAAAAAAGTGTCATGGATAGTCATTAACGACACTTTTCGAGTGTCGTCAAAACATATTTTTGTTGTAGTGACGTGTTCCCCCCTCTCTTGTCTTCCTATAAATAGGAGGAGTTTGAGAGAAAACTTCTTTACTTTCTCCTTCACTTCGAAATTTCCCTACTCTATTGTCATCTTCTTCTTTAATTGCTAATGGCTCCCAAGAAGACTGTTGCAGCTAAGGGCAAGAAGGCGGCATCTTCGTTGAAGAAGACTGCCTCTACTTCAACCGCGGCCGTTCCTCCTTCGGCCGTCGTGCTCGCAGCTCATCCTGACGTCCATCCTCCCATTGCTGGTAAGGACTTTATGTGGTTTTGAAGAACCCTAACTGCTATGGCTAGGTCGCATGCTTTATGCATGAGCCTTTATTTTCATGTGAGTCGCATGTTCGTCCTAGGTCGAGCCGCGAGCCGCATAAGAATAGCCACTACGGCCGCATACGTGCTTTGCCAACAAAGCCGCATAAGCTACACGGAGCCGCATAGATTCGTACACATATGTCTTTCACGTGGTCCGTACGAACTTATCCGATCACTACGGGCCTTATAAAAGTACCGTCGTATGACCCTTCATTAAGTGGAGCCGCATGAATGTTCTGCTGAGCTTGAGCCGCATAAGGCTTCCGTAAGTTGGAGCCGCATAAGCGTTCCCCTGAGCCGCATGAGGCTTCAGTGATCTGGAGCCGCATTAGTGTTCTCCTGAGCCGCATGAGGCTTTGTTAAGTTGGAGCCGCATGAGCTCGAAAGCACCTGTCACGCCCCAGTACCGAAATACGGAGACGGACTAGGCCAGCTACTCCATATGAGGTACGTAACGTCATACGGCGATCGTGGCTGTCGAGAGACTAGGGGGTACATGCTACAATCAAGTCTTCTATGGTCCCACAGAGTTCTGTCTCAATCAATCAAATCACATCAGCAAATAAATGAACATTAAAGATAAAGCAGTAAGGCGTCCCTGACGCTTCATCAAAATGGTCATGAGAGACTAGCTTTATAATTTAGCTATCTCAGAGAGTCAGGAGTACAAAATTATACACAGCTGCAGTCTGTTTAATTACAATTATGTACTGACACAAAATATCAAGTAATCCGGCTAACAGATGCCGGTGGCTAAACGCCGCAAAAGTATAAGCAGGAGTGGTGGAGAAGGAACCCACTCGAGTCCCCGAACTGCCATGCTCCTAGTATGCACCATGGATGTCAGGGAGGAAGATCGTGTCCTCTGGCTCTGCTACGGGATCTGGCCAAACAAAACCAGCGGGGTCAGCCCCGAATAGCAAGTACCGCCAAAGGGGCACAAGAGTTAAGACTAAAAACTCAGTTAATAGAATGATTGATAATAGTAATACTTATGCTACCATTATAGGGTAACGCCACAACCTCGAACCCATATGGCACCCTTACAACCAAACAAGGACAAAAGGTGCCGTATGGAGTCGGGACGCATCGTACTCTATAACTTTCGCATAAGTTAAAGGGTATAAACAATAAAATCTCCTGATCGTGACTTCGGTCGATAGCCTATCGCAGCACAATAACCAACCCAACAATCAAATAAGAACATGGGTTGGATCATGTACCATGATAGACCATGTTCCTCGGTCATTCACAGAAGTAGCACTTCACAACCAGAATAAGTCTTCCGTTCATAACTTCGGTCCACAGCCTATCATAGTACGATAACCAACCCAACAATCAAACAAGAACATGGGTTGGATCACGTACCATGACAGTCCGCTTCCCTCAGTTACTCACGGAAGGTAATAGGATACAAGCAAGTCGTTTTCACGGCCAATCAAGTCTACGAGTTTCTAGTGGGACGAGGTTATCCTCGCATCATGTTATTAGAAAATCCTCAGATCGTATCTTTCCAGCAAGGCTAGCCAACCCAGGGGTTCGCGTAGACAGGTATGATTGAGCACAGGTCCCTCGCAAGGCCACCTTGCTAAAACATATAATATATAGCAGGAATTAATCGGATACAGTCATCCACTCGTTGCAGATGACACAGTATCCGTGGAGACCAGCCGGCGCGTCAAAGACAGTATCTCAAGGCGGCTGGTGTAACACGATCTCGGGATTCTTGCCCTCCCCATGCTTCTAGTATGTTTAGTTGCCTAGTTTAACCCTAGGTGTAATCTTGGACTCACATGCTGTGGCCTGCATGATTATCCTCCTAAAGTCGTACTTTAGTACGAGTACCCCAAAGAGGATCCATGTCAATCAGTATGTCAACATGTTCCACCCTCCTTAGTGTAATGCATCATTGCAAATACGCCACATGGAGTTACGAGTCATTTGTCGAGCATGAACAAGAACTGGGACATTCAGGTACATGTATCAAGGAGGAACACTTTGTTCTCCGGGGTCACATTAGTGCTTATATCATGCTCGGGACAAAAGGCGTAAGGATATAAAATGGACATATAATATATATATATATATATATATATATAATAATAATAATAATAATAATAAGGTAACAATATAGGGCACAAAAGTCCATGCGGCCCAAGGGGAGTGAGTCCATGCGGTCGGGTCAATACTGGTTCATGCGGCTGGGACTACATGCTCATGCGGCTCAGAGAGCCCCAAGGCGCATGCGGCTGGAAGGGCGGGTTCATGCGGACGAAGGGGTGTCAGCGTATACGGCTGGTGTGGGCGATACATATGCGGCTGGATGATGGATGGGCCTTATGCGGCCCAAAAATAGTAGCGCATATGCGGCTGGGTACAAAAGAACTCATGCGGCTCGAAGGCTAGCCGCATGAAGTCCATGTGACCGGGGCTCATGCGGCTGAGTCTGAACAAGGCTATGCGGCTCAATTACTTGCCGCATGAAGATTCATGCGGTCAAGTACTCAAGCAAGTCTTATGCGGCTAGGAAGGACTTTCCATGCGGCTGAGCTCGAACAAGTCTCATGCGACTGGAAAGGCCATGCGGCTCAGAGGCTTGCCGCATGAGGATTCATGCAGTCAAGTACTGCTCTTCTTTTCCACTTGTCCGAGAAGAGGAGCCAAGCAACCATGGCTTCCAAACTACACAAAACCTTCATCCGGAGCCCAAATCGGAACTTCCTTAGGTCAAAATGGGGTAGAACAAAATTCTCTACAACATGGAACCATCAAAACTTAAAAATAATAAAGTTTGCTAGATCAAAACCAAGAAAATCCGAAAATGGTTAAAACCTAGATCTACAAAGATTAAAGCTTCAAAATGGAAAACTTTAAGTTCTAAACTAGTATAGAATAAGGAGAAGAACATATTTTGACAAATAATTTTGTAAGAAAACATCAATAACATTTATGGATCCATCTCTTGAGCAAGTTGGTACTTGCCTTGGTTGGTGGAGGAAAGTAAATGAGAGAAAAATAAATGAGAGGAGAGAGAATGAGTTGAGTTATTATATAGAATCTTGAACCCATGGGTTCATGATGAACCATTGGTGAACCAAGAATAGGTTTCCCCAAATGAAACAAAACTGTAGGCCCAAATGCAGAAAATAAATTACGAAATAATATTTTATCGAATATTTTTGGGAAATACATGAAGAAATACAGCATATAAATATCGTATAAATACAAAGTAAATATAATTTATCGGTTTACGTATTAAAATACGTATTCCAGGATCGGGGAGTGACAGCACCCATTAGTTCCTTTTTGTCCATCCTTTTAACTTTTCTTTTTCTGTCTTCTTCTCAGTAAATTTGTCGGTTAATGCTGCTGGAGAGCTCCTGGTGGGCAGCGCCCAGACTGCTTTGGCTATAGTTATGACCATATAGTCTAATATATGGCTGACCAGTTTTCGAGTGACGAGCCCTCGGCGAGATCGAATGCCCTCAAGAATCAGCCTTTCTATTTTCTTAATGCTATAATGAACTCGGGAAAATTAGAAGGGGAATACTTGAAGCCCACATTCTTCTTTGGAGACGCCTTGACTGTGAAGAACAGTCAGATTCTGAAGGTGTCGGAGAACTGAAGTTTTATTTCTAACGGGATGGCGATCCGTATTCCACAGATGGAGCGTCACTTTCCTTTGTCCTGGTTCAATATGCTTCCACTGGACCGGAAGATGGAATATTCTTTAACTCCTACCCGAAGTGGGATGTTCGTGGGAGACATCCATTATAACAACAGCCTGAAGTCTGCGTGTGCGGGTAAGGTGCACACCAGCTATTCTGTAATGGGGTTGGCCCCGGGTACGTTCTTGAATGTGCCGGGTCCCAATTTCATATTTTCTACAGCCGACACTTTTATGAACCAACTTGCTCGGAAGGGATCCTATCCCATTGGTCGGTTGATGCTCCCCAGCTGGATACATCCGATTCCCTCGTGGACCAATCTGTCTACGTGGATTTTGTAAAAGTATGAGGCCTTTCTGTGCGAGATTGGTCTTTACCATGCTATTTGGGGCACCAGCCATGGCTTGCATATAAATAAGAGATTGTTTATATCTCTGCTGGAGATGTATAATCGCCGTACGGGGACCTTCTATACGCCCGTAGGGGAAATGGGGCTTGCGCTCCATGAAATGCATACGATCTCCAAGCTTCCTTGGGGGGACGAAGCTTTTGAGGCGTATACTCCCACGAACGAGGAGTTCGAAGAGTTGGAAAGGCGGTATCCAGGCTTCGTGGCTCTTTATCAAGAGATATTGTGCCATTATAGCACATGTCATCAAATAGCCAAAAAGGAGAACAGCTCGGAAGGGAATGCCCCTCATACCAGGGACTGGGTGCGCTATCTCTTCACGACGGATGCCTCAGGTCAAGTTACTCCTCGCCGTCCTAAAACCCGGGAAGCGGTGGAAGCCTTAGTGTCGTCAGCTAAGAGGGTGGCCACCTCTAGTGACAAATTCGGGAGTCAGACCGACTCTTTCGGTTTTTTTATCAGGACACCCAAGAGTTGTCGGAGAAGGCATTCCTGGCGGAATTCTTAAAGATATGGCTGCAAAACTGTGTAGTCTCGGGCAGAGCAGGTTCCATCGAGAGGATCAGTCGCAATTTTATCCTTCCGGCTGTGAAGTTAGTTTTGCGAGTCCGGCTAGCTCTCCTCCCAGCCATGGTGTGCAGCATACACCGCGGCCTTCGTACTTTCACATCCAAGGTTATTGCTCATGATGTGACGAAAGATTTTGAACGGACCGAGCTGCCCTATCATTATTTGATGGGGTGGCTGTTGATGCATTATCCGTCTTTGATGAGACCAGGCTCTGAAGACGGCGTTACTGATGACGACGCTTTTATCTTCCGCTATCGTAATGAGTCTTGGGAATTTGAGACCATGCGTGCTTACTGGATGGCATTGGCGAGGGCAGACATGTACAACATTTTCACATCTATCCCTCGTTTTACTGATGAAGAAATAGCGGGTGTCCATTTTGACGGTATTGGGCCCCCTAAACTTCTGGACGGCCAGATATTTCTGTGGCTGCGAAATATCTGCCCCGTTCATCTGGTGTATCGCAACCGTAACATTGTCTTTTTGGAGCCCTATCTGCCTAGCAGGTTTGCCCGGTATTTGGATATAGTCAGCTTTTTCTAGACAGCCCCAGCTCTTGTCTGGGCTTTGAAGGTAGCCTTCTAGATGGCATCTGGGCCTGGCATTACTATGACACATTCCATACCCGTACCGTTTTCTCAGTTCTCTCTATCATGGCGTCAGTAGATATCTTGTATATGGCGGCTCTGTACCACGTCATGGCGAACAAGCCCCCTATCGGTTTTAACTATGTACCAGTTTCATCGTTGGTATCGGCCTGGATGAGGGTTCCCAGGGGGCCAAGACAAGGAAGAGGAATAACAGAGTCTGAGGTACCGGATTCGGACACTGATGCAGCAGATGACGAAGGCGACGAGCTTGATGGAGATGACCCTTCCTTTATGGCAGTAAATGTAGGGGCAGATCAGCCGTCTGTTCTGCCAGATGAGATAGTGGTTGATCAGCCATCCGTTGTACCCGGTCTTACACGAAAGCGTAACAGGCAACTTTCTTCTGTCGGCGGCATTCCTCGCTCTTGGAAACTGGCTGCGACCAGACACCGCGGGCTAACTATAAAGGAAAGAGGCGAAGAAATTGACCCCGCATCAGAGGTAAATAAGTTACTACTAGTCCTTCCTTTTTTTAGCTTTGATTTTAATCATCTTTCTTCCCTCTTGTAGGCGTCAAAAGAAGAGGAATCTCGAGTAGCCGATGTTACGACCCGCACCCGATTTTCGGATACGAGACGTGTCCAAGCCAGCCTACGCCGCAGAGTCGGCGGTAGAACGCTGTCAAGCCCGCAAGAATATAAATGCTCAAAAATAAACAATTGCTGCTCATTCACATTTCTAAATTTATTACAACATTTACAGTATTTATATTTAATGAAAATACAGGACTTTACATTTAATAGAATTGATACATCTGCTATCTATTTCTAGGTTGTCCTCAGCGATACCCAAGTCTTTCCAATGCTAACAGTGATCGCGGCTAAACCTGAAAAATGTTGGTTTCCAGTCAGGAATGGAACAAGTACACAAACCGACGACAATGCAAAACACAATAGAATTGACAAGACATGAAAATAGCATATGAGAAATAAAAACTGGAAGATACTGATGTCATAGCACGATAGAAAAATAAACAAGGAAAAACTAATAAAAGACATCTATCTAGGTGGTGTGAAATATCCTTTTCAACATGTGGACGGCTAGGGGGTAAATAAGGCACACTGCACGTGTCGTGCGCAGCGGCTAGCATTCACGAAAGACACGGGGATAGTTCTGGGTAGTCCACATGTCTACTAAGATATTTCCCCTCCCGACTACTCCGTGTGGCGAGCGTGTCAACAAGCAGCAAGATATATGTATAGACATGAAATGAAAAGACTACTATGAATCGAAAAGCAATCAGAAAGTGCACTTGCCTGAGGTCCTTAGCTGGAGAAACCAATAATAAATATCACTCACGAGCCACAATCAATCAACACATGCAGAAGTCTTCGGATGCTGAAATAAATAGTACCAACGTTCTCAGAATAGTCAAATTAGCTATGATTGCCTGTCCTTAAGTCCAATTCTGGACACAGGGGCAAAACGGTAATTTCGAGTAAAAACGATATCCGCCGTTGGACCCGCTTTGCACCGAAAAGCGTGCCAAAGTCAACGGTCTCTAAAGTCGTCAAACTATATGTCTACGGATCCAGTTTTCCGATACGAATCCAACCGTATGTCCAGAGTTGGATTCCGGCGGGCCGTGCACAAAATCGCCCGTTGAGTGGAACCGTGGGGCCCGCAAAACGGTGATTTTGTCAACGGTCTCAGAATTGGACCAAACTTGGCATGCAGGACCAGAAAAATGATACGGTCCTGTTGGCACAAGTTTCGTCTCGATCTGACGAGCATGCACGAAGTAGTTGAGGTTTCATTGAAATATGTGCAACTAAAAAGCTAAATATATCTAAAGAGAAAAGATTCTCTTTCTTACACAAAAAGGATTATTTCCTAAGGTCTTATATGCAAAGTCCACATCTATGATAAAGGCTGCTACAGGAAACCTTCACCATCCATTCGTTATGCATTATTAATTTATTATTATTATGGATTTTAACATATACCAACCAAGGGCTTTCATGCTAAATAAAGAAAAAGGAAGGGGCTAGTGAAACTTTACACATCTTGATAGAAAGAAAGACTCAGCATGCCATATGGTTTTTAGTTGAAAAGGACACCCACGTATGTATTCTTTTAGCCGAGTAGTATTTTTGCTAGTCTTCCCCATTACAAACACTAACATCCTGTAACACTCCTATGGAAAAACCAATATTCATCTTTAAATTAATACACCCCTCTATTATCCGATTTGTGTATGACAGCAGAGAAGAGAAAGTTTAGTTCACCTTATTTGCATAACCTAGACGTCAGCTAGTTCATATGGCTAAGAGAGCCTACAAGCACTTCTCTATATAATTAGAGTTTGGCAGCACAAAAGAATGATGAGAAGGAACTCACAGAGGGATAACTAAGTCGACCAGAGAGCTGGTCGTGGTCGAATCTGCTGTGCCGAGGTACTATGATGACCATCGCGCGGTGGGGACTTCGGATGGAGGCAGACGTTGTGACTACTAGTCCTCGTCCCGCCTGGTCGCGAGGAGCGTGTCGGACGCCCGAAGAGTCCTGGCCAGATACGCCGTGCGTCGCTGCGGCGGAGCACAACATCTGTCGAGAAGCTCGGAAATGGTGAGAGGAGGGTGGCGGCTGCTAGGTACGGTTAGGGTTTATGAGGATTTACAACTCTCGATGCCTCTCTCTCTCGCTCTCTCTATATATTGATATATATACAAAGCCCATCTACTGTGTTAACAATAGGGATTGGGCTCTGGGTTCCTTTGCGGTCTATGAGGGAAAATGGCCGAGCGGCTTAACTATTGGGTTGCTCGGCTACAATATGCTATGGAAAGGTACCCACGTGGGTTGGGGAATATTGGCTTGGCCTGGGGAAATACTCAAACACTGATCTGTTTCAAACCGAACAACTTTCGGTTATGCACAATACTGTGCATTGAAGTAGGGGGGTCGGCCTTGATGGCTCGGCCTTGACTGCTTTATTACTCTTTTCCTTTTTCTTATTCTTTTTCTTTTTCTATTTATTATTATAACCATATATATAATGATTTATATATATATATATACTCTCAATTAAATTTAGGGAGATATATATATATATATATATATATATATATTCATGCCATAAACACACATACCAAGATATGTTCCTATTTTTTTCCACACCACCAAATTCTAATAAACGTAATAATAATAAATCACTGGTAAATATTTCTCTAATAATATATATATATATATATATTTTTTTTTATTTTTTTTAATAATATATATATATATATATATATATATATATATATATATATATATATATATATATATATATATATATATATATATATATATATATATATATTAACCAATAATAGCTTGTACTATTTTATTTTACCCATTCTAATATACATAAATTCTCGTATACCTATATATATATATATATATTTATATATATATATATATATATATATATATATATATATATATATATATATATATATATATATATATATACGTATACATATAAATCTATATACACCCATATATATATTATTTATTATAATATCCACTTATATACGTATATTTATATTTATATCAATATACACCTATATTTAATATGTATCTATATATTCAAACACACATATATTTAATATACATTATACACGTAAAATATATATATGCACCCATACACCTTTGTACATGTATATTAGCTATATATACACATACATATTATATTATTCTTTTGATAAGGAATAAATTAATAATAGCTAATAATAATAAATAGTCTATATTTATTAATCACAATAATAATATTATTAATATTATATAACTTCAATAAAACAATAATGAATTTCAATAAGCCAATAATTTATTATTTATAAAATCTAAAAATTATCATTTAAATAAAATAATTAATAAAAATATTTTTTTTAGAAGAATCCGGGGAGGGGAGCTACAGCCAAGATCGTGACACGGGATGACGGGGGCTCCGGTGAGCCTGCCCCTGAAATTGCTGAATTCCGTCCAGATGATGCTGATCAGGTTGCCTCTCTCTCTGAGGTGGCTGGGTCAGGGGAGCTAGCCAGATTTAATTTGGAGATCGCGGGTGAGGAGACCCTTCCAGCTACGAAATAGCTACAGCCTTGATGCTCCTCTCCCGGTAAGATAAGCGGAATCTTAACTTGCGAGGAGGCCTATCTGCTCTATGATCACATCCTTCGGGTCACGTCGATTGATCATTGTCATGGACATGGAGGTCCTGCCTCTCCCGTGCCGAGGATGGACCTTGTTGAGACAAACTCTGTCGAAGGAGCACTGGCGGAGAGGGGCGTACCTCCTCTCCATCCGGCTCGTCTTGATGGCTCTCTTGCGGGCTCGAGTTCGGCATGTCCGGTGATGGGACAATCGGGGCAGGGGACGATGGTCCTCGTGTCTTTCTCTGCTCGGGCAGCCCAGAGAGTCGACCTCTCTACCCTGCCAAGTGTCCAGGCTCTTCGGGTGGCAGAGAAAGAGTTAGCCGCTATCCGTTCATCGTTCTGCTCGGAAGTCGCCTCCCCAGTGGCAAGTTCTAGTACCACTCCTTCGATGCTGCCGGCCACGCTCCCTCTGACGCCGTCCTCTACAGAGGTCCTGGACGAATCGTTACAGGACGTGGTCGATAGCTTTCATCGTCACTTGAAAAGGGGGATAGAAGCTACTGTGGACAGAGGGACCTCTTTCGTCTTGGCCCGGTAATACGCCCAGGGTCAAATCGATATCCTTAAGGCCCTTCCTGGTGGGGCAGGGGTGGCTGCATTTCTGGAACCAAAATTATTGGAGACTGATCAACTGGTAGCCCACCTTCAGGTATTGCGGCAGGTTGATCTGTCTGCTGCTATTGATCAGGAGCGCGGCTCCCTCACAACTGCTATAGTGAAAGCGAAGGCAGCTCAGGATAAAACTAGGCCAGCCATACTGAAGGATCTCTGCACTTTGTCTGATCGATATGATCAATTGAGCCATGAGAGTGAAGATGTTACTGCTCGGGAAGCAACTGCCTCTCGCGGGATTGCTGACACGCGGGAGCAGATCCTTGAGCTTCAGAGGAAGTTAACTTTCTTTGAGTCTGAGCTCAAGGCCGCCCGGATCGACAGAGGGCTGATTATCTAGGAAGCGGATAATGTCAATAAAGCTTCGGCTGACTAAGAAGTGGCTCTGAAGAAGTTGGATGACGACTGTAGGGCACTCATGGACCTGGATAATGGGGAGCGGTTGTCTCAGGAGGCTGAGCGCTGAGCTAGACAGAGGCTTGAGGGGGGTACTGCCTTTGTGAGAAATCGCTTCTTGGAGTTGTCTGATGCCGAGCTATAGTTGGCCTTTTCTTTTTGTTTTGTTCCTGCTTTCTTTTTCTTTTTTCTTTGAGAGGGACGTAGTCCCAAAAGATGTAATGTTTTTTTCGTCTTTCAAATAAAGAGTATTTTCCATTCTATCCTTCATTTGTACTGCTTGTTGTGCCTGTGGTATTGTGGTGATGTTTGCCCCGCATGGGGGGCTTTTTGTGGATCTGTTACCTCTGGCATACCTTGGTTTTAGGTACGGGTAACAAGTTTGATTGGGACACCTAGAACAGTTCTACGGCAAGGTGGTCGTGGGTATTCGGGGTATCGGAAGATAGAGTGCCATGGAGCAGCTGGGCTCCCGCGTCATGATGAGGAATGGTGGGCCTGTACTAAGAGACTTAGCAAAAGAAATTTATGGGCCTATTATCCTTGGCGTACCCCGACTTAGGATACGGATAATAGGATAAAGGGGAACCAATATACCTACTCAGAGGTAATGAGGACATGGCAAGTATGAGGGTTTTACCGTGGAGTCTTCCTACTCAGAGGTAATGAGAACTTGGCAGGAGTGGACTCACAGAGGATATTTGTGGTCAACAACGGACATTTGTAGGCCTATTACCCTTGGCATACCTTGATTCAGGGTACGGATAATAAGACGAGAGAGGACCGACATACTTACTCAGAGGTAATGAGGATATGGTAAGTACGAAGGTTTTACCGTGGAGTCTTCCTACTCAGAGGTAATAAGGATATGGCAGGAGCGGACTCACAGAGGATATTTGTGGTCAACAGCGGACATTTGTGGGCCTATTACCCTTGGCATACCCTGATTCAGGGTACGGATAATAAGACGAAAGAGGACCGACATACTTACTCCGAGGTAATAAGGACATGGTAAGTACGAAGGTTTTACCGTGGAGTCTTCCTACTCAGAGGTAATGAGGACATGGCAGAAGCGGGCTCAGCGGCAAATATTTGTGGACCTATGAACCTTGGTGTACTCCGGTTATGGGTACAGATAATAAGTCAAAAGGGAATCATCATACTTACTTAGAGGTAATGAGGACATGGCAAGAATGAAGGTTTCTTCGACGGAGCCTTCCCATTCAGAGGTAATGAGGACATGACAGGAGTGAGCTCAATGAAGGAGGGTACATAGAATGACTCAGAGGTAATGAGGACATGGAAGTTCTATGCAAGGGGTGATTTGTTTTTTGCGGGAGCGAAACGACTCAGAGGTGATGAAGACATGGTCGTTTTGGATATTTGTGGATCGGTTACCCTTTTTGTGCACTGGGAGTGCGGAAAGTGGATCATGAAGGAGGATCTCTTCCAGGAAGAAAGTTCAGAGGTATAATCATACATGACTTACTATCTGAAAGAGTGACCGGAATGTGAGTTCAGAGGCACCAGCGGGTACATGACTCAATAATTTTGGAATTTGGAGGTGTGAGTTCAGCGACACCAGCGGGTACATAACTCGATAATCTGGAATATTGTGGATGTGAGTTCAGCGGTACCAGCGGGTACATAACTCGATAATCTGGAATATTGTGGATGTGAGTTCAGCGGCACCAGCGAGTACATAACTCGATAATCTGGAATATTATGGATGTGAGTTCAGCGGCACAAGCGGGTACATAACTCGATAATCTGGAATATGACATTTAGACATAATATTTCTTCAGGAACTTGTCGTTGATGGGCAACATGAGCAAGTCTCCATTTTGTTTTGTGAAGCGGTAAGCACCGTTGGAGAATACAGCCTCGATGATAAATGAACCTTCCCATTTTGGCTGGAACTTGCCGACGGTCTTGTGAGTCATGACCATCGACCTCCGGACTGCCAGAACGAGATCGCCCACTTGGAATGTTCTGATTTTAACCTTCTTGTTGAAGGCTCCAGAAATGCATGCTTGGTACAGCTAGATCCTTTGTTGAGCCAGGAGGCACTTTTCATCTAAGGCCTCTAACTCTTGTAGTCGGCGTCGGTAGTTATCATCCGTCGTCAATTGATAAGTGAGGGCGACACGGAGTGAGGGTCTTTGAGTCTCCAATAGGAAAACTGCCTCACTCCCGTACACTAGGAAGAATGGTGTGTTCCCTGTGGCCGTTCGGACCGTGGTATGGTACGCCCATAAGCATTCACCAAGCTTCTCATTCCAGTCGCATTTGTTGGACGATATGAACTTCTTGAGTAACTTGATGATGGTTTTGTTGAATGCTTCTGCCAACCCATTTGCTGCTGGATTGTATGGTGTCGAAGCAATATTCTGGATGTGGTGTTTATCGCATAACCGATAGAAGGCATGGCTTGCAAACTGCGGACCATTATCGTGGATGATCCTTCGGGGCAGTACAAAGCGATAGATGACGTAATGCTTAAGGAAGCTGATCACGTTTGAAGTCTTTACTTCAGCAAGCGGGATAGCTTCCGCTATTTGGAGAAGTAATCTGTGATAGCTAGTATGAAACGATGTCCTCGGGAGGAAGATGGAGTAATCGGACCGATGATATCCATTTCCCATGCTTCGAACGGCCAGGATGCCACTGTCGAATGTAGAAGTTCGGATGGTTGGTGGATGAAGTCCGCGTGGACTTGGCAGACTTTGCACTTTCTAGCATAGTCTATCGTATCTGCTTCCATCGTGGGCCAGTAGTAGCCCATTCAGAAAAGACAGTCTTGCAATTTAGGGCCAGGCTGATGGGCCCCGCAGACACTGTCATGAGCTTCTCGTACGGCTTCTTTGGCTTCTGCGTTTGACAGACATCGAAGCAATAATCTATCATAGGATCGGCGATACAGCATTTTCGTCTCTGTATCGTAGAAGAATCTGAGAGAATGCCGTCTGATGGAGGTAGCTTCCTTTGGGTTCTCGGGCAGGATGTCGTAGATGACGAAGTCAATAAATGGTTGTCTCCAATCTGGGACAGCATCGATCGTCTGAGCGGAATAACTTGCCACGAATTGAACGTTGTTCTTAGGGCAGACCAGTTCGTGGCCTATCACATCTACTGATTGGTGAGTATGATTTGGCACTGCTAGGGAAGCGGCCAGGCCGGCTAAGGCATCGGCCTCAATATTTCGGAGTCTGGGAACGTGCTCGATGAAGAACCCCTCAAACGATAAGATGATATCGTTCGTTATCTAGTGATAGGGGATCATGTCTTCATGGCAAACTTCATATGAGCCTCGGATCTGATTAACGATTAACTGAGAATCGCCGTATGCTTCAAGATATTCTACCCCCAGCTCCCTTACAATTTGGACGCCAATGACCAATGCGTTGTATTCGGCCACATTGTTAGAGCAGGGTTCTGTGAGAGAGTAAGCACGATTGATCACCAATCCGGAAGGAAAAACCAGCACCACCCCGACTCCGACGACAATATTGCCCTTGGGTCCAGTTCTCGAAGCACCATCGAAGAATATTTGCCATATATCATCGTGAGAGGTTACATGCGAGTCGACGACCTCATCTGGGATTTCTTTATATATTCTGGACGACTCTGAGCCCGGGTGGGCTGCCAAAAAGTCTGCCAGGGCTTGACCTTTGAATACCTTTTGTGGGACGAAGATCATATGATAAGGGGACAGCAATATTGCCCATGTAGCGAGGCGAGAGCTGAGTGCCCCTGGTTTAGTCATGAGGACCCTGAGAGGGTTGACTCGTGAGATCACATGTATTGTTTGTCCAGTGACATAGTGTCGCGTCTTTTGAATGGCGAACACCAGGGCAAGGCATTCCTTCTCCTCCGTGGTATATAGGTGCTCTAGCCCAATCATCATTCGACTGAGGTAATATATGGCTTGTTCATGGCATGCATCATTATTTTGCGCCAGCAGAGCTCCGAAGGAATGTTCCATTGCTCGTACGTAGAGCAGGAATGGTTTTCCAGCAACCGGGGCCACCTGGACTGGAGGGTTCGATAAATATTCTTTGATGCTATCGAAGGCACGCTGGCATTCTTTGTCCCATACGAATGAGACACCCTTCTTCATGAGATGGCTGAATGGTCGACATCGTCTGGAGAGGTTAGAAATGAACCTCCTGATGTAAGCTAGCCTCCCTTGGAGGCCTCAGAGTTCGCGGAGATTTCTCGGGGGACCTATTTCCATAATTGCCTTCGTCTTCTCTGGATTTACATGAATTCCCTGGGCAGTAATCATAAAACCCAGGAATTTTCTGCTGGATACGCCCAAGAAGGATTTTGTGGGATTCATCTTCAGATTGTGCACTCGCATTAGGTCGAATACCGTCCTCAGATCCTGCAAATGGTCTCTCTTACAGCGACTCTTGACGGCGATGTCGTCAACATAGCACTCTACCGTCTTGCGTAAGTGGTCTCTGAAGATAATGCTCATGGCTCTTTGATATGTGGCACCAACATTCTTCAAACCGAAAGGCATGACTGTGTAGCAGTATGTGCCAATCGATGTTCGGAATGACGTATACTTTTCGTCGTCAGGAGATATCTTGATTTGGTTGTACCCTGAGAAACCATCCATGAATGACATATGTTCGAAGCCGCAGGTGTTGTCAATCATGATGTCCGTAATACGGAGGTGGAATTCATCTTTGGGGCATGCCTCGTTCAGATTGCGAAAGTCGATGTAGATTCGAATCTTTCCATTCTTCTTAAGGACGGGTACTATGTTGGCGACCCAGTCAGGATGTTGCTCCTCACGAATGAAGCCGCTGGCTATCAGTTTGTTGACTTCGGCTTCGATCGCATCCATGATGCCCGGGCGGAAGCGTCGTTGTTGTTGCTTGACTGGCTTTGCATCGGCCGGATGTTGAGTTTATGAAGAGCAATATCAGAATTTAACCCCGGTATGTGTTCATAACACCAGGCGAACACATCAATATATTCTTTGACAAGTTCCAGCAGCAATTCTCGCTCTTCGTCTGTTAGGCTTTTACTGACGAAGATCGGTTTTGGAGAAGATTCGCTACCGAGATCCACTTGTATAACCTCATCTTCAGTAGGAGGTTCTCTCAGTTCAAACCGCTTTTCCCATTGTGCATCCAGCTGTTAGGCCCACGGCTCTAGCTCGAGGATTTCAGGAATGTCTTCATCTTCTTCATAAGCGTCGGCGAATGCCATGTTGACTGATAGGACTTGTTTGAATATGTCTCCGATGCTGATATCCGAGTCAGAAGTTGGTGACCCGGTTGAATGCGAATGCCAGTCACATTCTTCATCTGAACTCTCAGGGGTTGTCGTGGGTGTAACATACCCTAATCCACGTCGAGTTTTGCTATAGTAATCTCGTGGTTTACCAGCTGGGACCGGTGGCTTCAAAGGTAATCGTCGTCCAGTACCGTAGTTCAAGCCTGGTGTCGTCTCCAGATCATATCCCTATTTCTGCATGAGATATTTGGATTAAGGGCTATAAAGATACATAGGCAGTCTCCCGGCATCTGACCCAAGGTCAACTTCTTCTATGGTGAAGGGATGTGGATCGTCCTTACGGCCGAAGATGATTGGATGGTCTCCTCCCTCGATTATGCGGTAAGCGTCTTCCACTGGGGTAAGCAGGATTGCGGTGTACACATTTGTCACCTGTGTGTGTAGGTGAGTGCCTATACCGTATTCCATAGCATACATTGTATATATCTTATTGAGCTCGAGGTAGTTCAAAGATAGCCATTTATTGATGAAGTAAGTTATCTTTTCTAGGGGGATTACATCATCTGCGGAGGAAACATAAGTGTGGGCAGCCACATACTTGGCTAGCACTGGTTCCTCTTCGGCTACCCCTTGTATAAACGAAGACTGAGAGGACGACCTGGGCAGCTTGATCGTCAGAGGTTCTTCTGGTGGAGCAGAGTATGGAGTTGTTGGCAGACTAGCGACCCTCAGCTTGGTACTCGATGCTGGACGGGGAGTGGTTGGTTCGCTAGAAGTTCCCGACCTTACATCGGGGTGACGACCCTTCTTGGGAAGCCGTATTATCATTGGCTTGTCGGAGGGATTGAGCTTCTCCATTTGCGGCTGGCCGACTCTTGGCAGTCTGATTGTCAGTGGCTCCGTTGTGGGTCTTGGCACTTGGCCAGACCTTGGCAGCCGGATAATCATCTGCTCTTCCTGTGCCGAGAGGCTGATTGCGTCCTTACGCAGAGTGGCTGTAAAGGGTGGGGACTTGCCAGATTTGTAAGGTTGGTGGTGGATCGTCAGAGGTTCTTCTGATCCCGTGGCTGTCTCGATACGAGCTTGCACATCTCCTTCATCAAGGTGCCTCTTCGACTTTTCGTATAGACATGTCTGAGTAGTAGGATTCGACCCCTTTGAAGGGATCGATGTCGGCAAATTCCGTCCTCACGAAGCCGTGTATGTCGACATATTTGAAGGATTGGTGCAGCATGGAAGGCACGATCATATAATCGTATAACCATGGGCGCCCCAAGAGGATGTTGTAAGGAGTGTCTGCATCTATGACGTAGCAGGTGACTTCTGATTGGAGATCGCCAATCTGAAACTTCAGACGAATCTCCCCAATTGGGTAGCTCCTGCCCGAATTAAAACTGCTGATGCCGGTGCTTGTAGGCGTCAGACGATACATTGGGATGTGGAGATGATGTAACATACCCTTCCGGATAATGCTTATGGAAGAGCCAGGATCAATGTGCATCCGATCCACCTTTACGTCGCCGATGTATCCAGTGTAGTATAACGGGCGATCGTGCAGGTTGGCTTTGATGAGCATGTCCTGCGGAGTGAAGACAATATTGGGCATCGCTCCCGTGCAGGCGCTGTTTTGGAGATCTGCAGGCGGGTTCTCTCCCGTGAGGTTGACCTAAGCCAGGTACGCGTCGGCATTTTGGAGTGCATCGCTCAAAGCCGCACGAACATCCTTTGAGAGTCTGGGAAGCTCGTATAACGACAACTTGGCTGGTGTGTTGGCCAATTGTGCCAAGATGTCAAAGTTGTAGGACTTTTCCAGTCCCTGTGGTGTCTCTTTTCGGAGGGATTTGTCGAAGCGAGTTTCCCTCGGCCTAGGCTTGTCGGTCGTCGGAGGCTGAGCCGGTCTCGGTGCGTCAATTGTAGCGGGTTGATGATCTTCAGCCGAGTTGTCAGCCACAGGTTGGGATTGGGCCCCAGACCGAGTGACGACGGCTGTAGCTTCTTCGATATTTGTCGAGATTGTGCGGCAGGACCTGACTTTTCCACTCTTCTTCTTGCGAATGAAAGGTGGTATGGGCTGAGTCACTTCTGATACCAAGTCTGGATGGACCCACATGACCTCCCCTCGTGATGTAGTGAGAGGCACTAGACCAGCAGCCTGATCTCGGGGAGGTGGATGATTATCAATCTCTATTGTCGCCAGAGGGATGGGGACCACACCGTCTTGAGTTTTCGTCGGAGGAAAGCTGTCGAATTATACTGACACCATATTGGCTGCCACTGTTACCTCCTCGAAATCGATGGCCAGAGCGTTCGAATCGATGAGACTTTGGATGTACCGTTTTAGTTGGTAGCAGTCGTCTGTGGCATGGTGGACGTAGCGGTGGTAATGGCAGTACTTTGGGTTCTCTATATCTTCCGGCCGAGGTTCCCGTCTTGGTGGAGGGAGCTGAATTCTATCTCCTTGTATGAGCATGTCCAAGATAGGCTTGACGTGACCGTCTTCGAAGGAGTAAGTGATTTGCGGACATTATTTGTCTGCCGGCTTTGGCTCAGGTTTCTGTGCTGTGTCGGCCACCATAGCCTGCTTACCCCTGCTGTCCCGATTGTTAGAGGGGCTACCCCCATTGTCGTTGTTGGTATTAGGACGCTTGCCCTTGTTTTCTCCGTCCGAGATGTGCAATCCCAATTGGCGAGCCTTCTTCAATCGTTCTTCGGCACTTGTGGCACTGATGATGAACGTCTTCCAGTCCTTGAATTGACTTTCGCCCATCCAGAGACTGATTGTTGGGAGCAATCTCTTTTGGCAAATTTCAATCAAGGAGGAATCCGGATTTCCAGATGGCAGCTTCATTGCGGTTTGGCAAAACTGTTCGATATAGTTCCTTGTCAGCTCTTTCTCCCCTTGGACGACGTCCATGAGGGTGGACATTATGATGTCCTGCCCTACTTCGTAGAATCTCTCCAAGAACATGCACTTGAAGCCGGTGAAGGAGTGGATGCAGTTGTCTGGCAGGTTGCGGTACCAGTCGAAGGCGACCCCTTCTAATGCCCCGATGAATAATCGTGTGAAAATAGCATCGTCATGGGGCAGATGGTCGGTGGTGACCTCGAAGTAAGTGATGTACCGACTTGCTGAGGTCTTGCCATCATAAGGATTGATATTGAACGGCTTATATCTTGGCGGGAAGGGGACATCCCTCCATGCAGCAGGGTACGGTCGCCGTATTCTGAGGGCTTGAGAATTTTTTCGAGCGTAAAACATGGCTCGGAGCTCCTGGACCTCTCTTCTCGCTTCGCGGGCCTCATCCACGGCAGTGGGGCTGTTACTTCAGGAGGATTGTTGTCCGAGTTCGGTGCCGCTAAATTCGAGTCCGCATTGATTGCGGGACCCGTATTTATTTGGCCAAGCGTCCCTCCTTGCAGAGTTGGAAGGGCCACTTTGATCTCATCCACAGACTTGACCAAGGCAAGCAATATGGCTTCGAGAGTGTCGATGCATTGGCGATCACTGGAACCACCTTGGTTGCTGTCTATCATGAATACCGTCTTTATATGAGGAGAGATGGACGGAGTGGTGGAGGAAGCGCCCTCTGAATCATACCCCTGTAGTGAGAAGTCATCGGGGTATGTGGGAATATTCTCTTTTAGTTCGGACTCGAAAGGAATAGTACCCCCGGTCTCCGAGTTCACCTCGTCCAGGGAGTTGTGGACGTCCTCGGGGACGTTGGGGTTTGCTGCATCTGATGGGAGAGTTGTCTCCCCCGGCTCATCTTCTTGGAACATTGGATTTTCGTGGAGGTTCGGAGGAGTGCTACCCCCAGTCCCAGAAACCCCCAGTGTTGAGGACGACGAATCTCCCACTGTAGCAGATTTCGTCTTAGAACGAGTACCTTGAAAAACTCCGGTGGTGGGCACTCTCTGAGACGAGTCTTTTAGTCAAAGTGGTTGAAACCTTCGGGCTGGGAACATTTGTCTTCTTCTCTCTCCCATCGACGGGGACTTTCTGAGCAGAGTTGCAGGAGACGACGGGAGGTGCCTCGTCTTCTGAAGACGGTTGTTGCAGTCTTTAAAAGATGGACTGCCAGTCTTCTCGTACCGTCGCGTTATTTCAGCAGCAGTTGACGATGACTTGAGTGTAGTGACGTCCGTGGGAGGACTTTTTGCACCCCAATGCATCTTCTCTTTCCTTGCGTTTGTAGAGGATGGCCTGACGCAAGTCAGATGGGTCTGGATCGACCATGTTTGCTCCCTGAATTTTGGGAGACTTTTGTGAACCTCTCTGTCCGTTTGCTGCCGGGGGTTGGACTCGAGTGGTTCTGTACAACTTCCCATCTGAGGCCCGCATAACAGTATGTGGGACGCTCGGATGGTCAAAGACCGAAACAGCGGACCGAGCTTGCCAAGCTCGCGCTGTCCTAGACTTCTTCGCTCTAGTGCGTAAGGGCACATAGTAGGAAAAGTCTAGGTGATGCTGGAGAGAGTCAGACATATCTTCTTCGGAGCACAAGAGATCAGGACCATAGGAGAGGCAGTCGAAGACAGCCACGTGGTGTAGGTGTCATGCGGCTGTCATCAGTATTCTTTATACGGTTGGCAGACGTAGCCGCATAGACCTTCTTCATGCGGCTGGGTGTCTTGTCCGCATGAGTTTTCTTCATGCGGCTGGATGATTTGGCCGCATAGACCTTCTTCATGCGGCTGGCAGATTCAGCCGCATGAGCATCCTGCATGTGGTTGGCAGACTTGGTCATATGAGTGTTCGGCTTCTTCTTGGGGCGCATAGAACCAATCTTTGTCCCCGCAAGTCCAGCATCGTAGTGCTCTCTTCTGCCAGACTTGGGGACAACAGAGTCCTCTACAGCTCGAAGTGGAGCCGTATGAGAGTCGCCTTCGCCGTCTTGGGTAGCAGAGAGTACCCTATCCAGAGCTTGTGTAGGAGCAAATGATTTTGGCCTCCACTCGCAGCGAGATTTCTTTGTGCGGGTTCACTTTTGGATAGGGCCAGCACTTCCTTCAGAGAGCATTTCTTCAAACGCCTGTTGGTCGAAGCGGACGACCATCTTCTGTTGCGTGGAGCCAAGTTTGGCTGCATCCGATTACGTCACCAACTTCTCAGCCGTGGAGAAGTTTGTCCCAGAAGAGTCGCCATCGTGTTTGCCATGAAATATAAAAGGACAGAACAATTATCGGAGGACTGGACTTTTACTTCACAATATAAACTCGCTTGTACAAAGAAAGCCTAGGGACGAAAACCTAGGTACAGCAATCTAAGTACAATTGTTTATTTTAGATTCTGGGGGATGACGATAGAGGCTCGGGAATGCGACGGCCGCTCTGTCTTACTCCTTGGACGATCGGGTGCAGCTTTTTGGCTCTGTGGAAGAACTGCTTGGCGTTGATGAAGAAATACTCTCTTCAGGCTCTCTGGCTCTCTATGTCTCTATGTGCGTCTGTCTCTGTCTGCATATATCTATCTTTATCTCTCCGTGTATATCTTGCAAGGGAATGGCACCCTGCTATTTATAAGAGTGGGGGGGCTCATTAGGGTTTGTAATGATTGCCCATTCTTGAAAGTCGGTGGCTAAGGATCATTAAATCTCGGCCGTTCATCGAGATTTAAGCAATGAATGTGATTACATCAAATCTTTTGTGGGTAATTAATGCTGATTGACATAAATCCTCCTGATTTGTCATGCCAACCTCGGATTTCTCGACACGCGTCATCAATTTGCTTATTTGCAAATGATCTGATTTGATCCCAATATTTTTATTGGGATTTGTTGAGAGATTTCGATCAATCTGATGCCACGTGCCCCGCTATCATGCCACGTGTCGAGCCATTACAGAAATCTATGATACAGGAAGGTTACTCCTCATTGAGCCGTATAAGGCTGGCCACGAGTCCAGGCTGCCTGAGAGTGGCCCTCTAGAATATTTGGACTGCATGGTATGATTTGAGCCGCATGAGTATGGATGACCGCATGAGTGAACCGCTTGGAGCTAGTCTTCGTGAGCCGCATAGGGATAGTCTTCATGAGCCGCATAGAGCTAGTCTTCATGAGCCGCATGAGACTAGTCTTCTTGAGCCGCATGGGGGTAGTCTTCTTGAGCCGCATGGGGATGGTCTTCGTGAGCCGTATGGGGGAGTCTCCGCTTAGGCCGCATACAACTGTCCACGTGTCAAGGTCGCATGATAGTTTCTGACATTCGGAGGATCGTGTCAGAGATTTTCTTCGCTTCCCAAGGTGTCCGTCATTATGAGGGAGTCATAATGATATCTTCGTGTCAGAACTGTCACTTCGTTAAAGCTGTCAGCCGTCAAGGCATTTAATGCAAAACGAGAGAGCTATTTGTAGGTCACGTGGCTCCTCTTTGAGCCGCATAGGATTTGTTTGAGGCGCAGAGACGCTCGAGCCGTATGGATACTTAAGCCGCATGAACTCTCTGAGCCGCAGGGGGCTCTCTGGTCGCTTGGATCTTTCTTTATTCTTTTCCATGCTTCTACAGCCAATGCCATAATAAGTAGGGCAGTACTCCTCATCAATACCTGTAAAATTTTAACATGCCCATTCAGGACAGAACGAGCACATATCTCTCACAACAGTTCATAGCAGAAATAGACATATAAAGCAAGCTATAGAAAACTATACATGAATTGCTGTAAAGAGAATCAACAAGAGAGAGACTACAAAATGAGATATAATATGACAATAGAGAAATATAGCCTTCTATGTGAATCAGAGCATGAATTGGTTATGTAAACGGTCTGGGTTGCACATGGATACAGCTATGGAGTGCACATGGATACAACTACTGGGGATAACGATCACATAACCAACTACACTCTCCCTGCCCCCAATCAATACACAAGGATCAATGCATGTTATGTTATTGCATATGGATAAGAACTACTGTATACATGGAGCTCATATGGTCATAAGTGTACATGAATAACATATCAGTGCACATGGATAAATATGAATACATGGAGTACATGATGGCCATGATAAAGTACATGAACATGACATACTCGATGTATCCGAAGGGATAACATCGCATAAAAAGATTCAGAGGGTACTAATCCGTGTGAATGTCGGGTCAGCATCAAGTAGACTAGTCTATAAGAAGAGAACATATCGAAAGAATTATGAAAAGATCAGACAATGTACTCGCCTGGCAAATTAAACTGCTGATGATGAGGTGTAACTAAACTGGGGCAATGTAAACCTATTTAAAATACACACATGTCACAACCAAGTCCACAATATCAGAAGAAATAGCTATCATGCAAGACTACATGCTTCTAGGTCCATTTTGGTCAAAGTCAACCCTCGCTCAACTCTGGTCAAACCTGGTCAACGCTGTACAAACCTGGTCAAACCTGGGTTAACTGGTCCGTCTACTAATTTCTAGGTCATACACAAAATTCTAGGTCATTTGGAGTTCTTTTGAGTTGAATTGGATCAAATTTGACTCAAAGTTGACTTTTGTCAATTTGGTCAACTTGTCGGCTAATTCGACTAAACTAGGCTCAAAATGACAAACCAAATCTGTCCTAAGACTCCTATAGTTATATACACAACTATAATCTATTCCAAGAGGGTTTCCAAGCATAAATTCTATATACATATAGGTATATATATACACATGTATATATTCAATACAACCAAACCCTATTTCTAACAAATGGTGGTGTATGTGTGTGTGTCCTGGAGCTTACTGAAATGGGATAAGTCTATGATTAAAATCAGTAAAATACAACCGTGGTATACCACAATTTAATATACTATTTATATACATATATACAAAGTAAGAAACTATATATATATATATATATATATATATATATATATATATAAATATATATATATTTATATATATATATATATATATATATATATATATATATACAACGCTCAAAATGGAAAGATACGCAATGATGCGAGATACTTAAAAAGTCTAAAATCTGGAATAATTCCCCCTCGACCCATTCTCCACGTATATGTGTTAGGAATGGCTTCAACGGGGTTATACATATACATATATATATATATATATATATATATATATATATATATATATATATATATATATATATATATATATATATATATATATATATATATGCTTAAAGCTATATATAGAAAGCATATATACTCATAAATGATGGAAAATTGTGAAACAAATACAAAAGTTGGTTCTCACATATTTGAAATATCATATAAGTCCTGTAAACTCAGAATTTAGAAGCTAAAATGCTAAAAATTAAAATATCACATATCAACTAAAAATCGAAATTAAAGAAAACGATCCAATTTCACCCAACGACCCAAAATCCAAAATACCCCAAACGAACCCGCGAAACTTGGCATACATGTTGGCCTCGACCCACGTAATGTGTTCGTACTCTCAGGTTCAAAATCGTGTACGTGTCGTGTCTACAGAACGCGTATCAGAATTTTCCAATACCGCGTGGTACGCTTGCGTTCTCGCTCGTTTGAGCGCCACACACGCAACGAAACGCCACGTGCTCGTGCATGTAGCTGGAGGGGGTCCTGGGGTAGGTATAGGACACAATGACACAGCGACACGCTACCCGAAATAGCACATGTAGACCCACGCACCCGTGCGGCATGCTGCGCGCGCCCGTTCGCCCTCGTGCGCGTGGTGCCGGCCTCGCTGCTCCCTCGTCGGGCCACGCCGCAACTTGGGATTCGCCCTACGGGTCGTCTAGGTCTAGGTCAACATGTTTCGGGTCCTGGAATGGGTCTTCGCTGCGTCCTGTGCGCGTACGAAGTCCGTTTTCGGTACAAAAACGAAGGGCTGAATGCACAGTGGCTGAGCGGTGCACGCACGATATCTCCGCGCTCGCTCAACAAACAGTCGTGAAATTTTACGAGCATGAGGGCAGAGGTTGCCCCCACGTTCTCACAAATTTTCATGCAAAAATACGCTTGGTGCATTGCGCAATCACACGCGGACAGTACGGCACGCATGGCCTCGTGAACGAGATCCGTGCACGTGCGTCCGTTGCCCGAAACGCCACTAAAACGATGGCAAACCCAAAACCGTCTTCATGAAAGTTTATAAAAATCATATTATCTAAACATCCATGAAGACAGAAACAAAAAATAACAAATTTCTATCCTAAGCGGTATTTTGTCAAACACGTGCCGTAAGGGACCGACACGGGCTCGATACCTCCATCAAACGGAGTCGAAATCCCACCAAATTTCGTGGGCAAGGCTAGGGCACCTATATGGATGCAAAAATGAAGAAAAAAACCAGATTTGCAATGATAGATTAGGGTTTTACCTATTAAGTGTCAAAACTCAATGATCGGAGCACCTCGGTCGTCGTGTCGGCCGATTTTCCTCCAGCAAAACCTTCTGTCTCCACTCCAGAAATTGTCCAGCAGATCCTCCTCTCCTCGACGAGCGCAACTGAGTTTGTTTGGGAAAACAGACTCCGGATGATGGAAAAAGGTGTTTTGGAGAAGGGGGTCTATTAGGGTTTCTTTGTGGAGGCTACAATTCTACAAATGTAGAGAAAGGGAGGGGGTTACTGTTGTTTGGGCAGCCAAGGGGGGTTCTCTAGGATTAGGGTTTCACTTGGGCCAACTCCTTCTCAATTAGAAATGGGCCCAAGTTAAAAAGCTTAAAGTCCTACATGCAAAAAGGCTAAATAAATAAATAAAAGCCTTAAAAATAATCTAATGCATAAAAATAATTTCTAAAAATGAAATAACCATTCTAATTCATGGTTAGGCCCCTATACATGTCCACTAAGGTTAAATAGGTTGCTAGCACAACACAAGTCAACATATTTAAAAAATCACATAAAGGCCAAAATTGCTAAAAATCAATTAAACCATTTCAAAATAGAGATTAAATCTAAATAAAAATTTTAAAAACAAATGTGAACTTTAATTACATTATTAGGCTTCTAATAAAGGTTGACTAAGGTCAAACTACCAAGTCACCAGTCTACAATCAATCAAATCACACTGTAATCAATCTAATTAATAAATAGATAAAAATTCAAATAAAAATCATAAAAATTCAAATAAATCACAATTACTAAAATACCCTTGAAATTGAAAAGTGAGTGTGAAAAATCTACCCTCCTTAAAATAATTTTGTCCTCGAAATTAAGATGACCATACTCCTAGGTCAAATCCCCAACAATCATAGTCTTAAGAAAACTTATCTAAATCATGTAGTTGGAAAGATATCATACATGGTGGCAGGTAATCAGTTTGGGGTCTCATCTAGCCACTAAAGTTATACTAGATCAAAAGTAGAAATATGACATCAAACATACAAACAATATGGTAGGGTACAATAATCATAAAGATAGGATAAGGTAAAGGTCAAGAACTCACCTCTACTAGGTCTGGTAGCTGGAACTCTCTCCCGGAGGTAGGCCTCGACTAGGGGCAAGTGTAGTAGGACAGTCTCGTATCTTGTGTGCAGCTGACCCACAAAATGGGCATAATCCTAGTCTCTTTCTACAGTCCTTCCATACGTGCCCAAGCTTCTTACAGAAAGCACAGGTAGGCACTCGCTCAACTGGCCTCTGCTGGACAGGAATTTGAACTGGATAGGCTGGTCTAGGCTGGAAGCCTGGGTACTTCTGAGGCTCTGGGTATAAACTGCTCCTCGCTCTCTTGGGACTAGGCTCCTCCCTCGAATGCATGTAATCCCATAACAGTTGAAAACTGAGACTCTTCTCTCTCATAAGCTCAACCTGAAGTCTCTGTACCTCCTGCACATCCTAAAGAAGTCTGTAAATATGAGCCCCATCAGGAATGGCATGGGGTACCGCTCCAGGAGGCAAAGGAAGGCCCTCAGTCTCCGGCTAAACTGCAGTTCTCTCCTGAAGGATAGGAGATGGAGAAAAATTCTCCGGTGAGGCTACTAACACCTCCTAAGCAATAGAAGGAGAAAGTACAGTCTCAGTCTCATCCGGAATTGCAGCTGTGCATTGGGGACAAACTCTGGTCATAGGTGCTATTCTGGAAAAGATAAGGAAAATAATAAATCATCAGGCTGTAAGGCAGTCTATCATCCTATATAAAAACTGGTGATTATAAAAAAACAACTAAAATTAACTATAAAGCGTTACTATTCTAAAGATGATCAAAATGAATGTTTAAAGCACGACTGTCAATAATACCGAAATCCAAGCACACTATATATATCTATAAGAAAATTTAGTCTTGATATGATCTAAGTTGATCAATTTCAGGATGAATCGAGGTTTGGGCAAGATGGAGAACGAGGTCATTGAAGTCTAGGCACGAGTATCCAAGACTTGAAATCCATGTCACAATTGAATTAATTCAATTGAATATGGTTCCAAACATTGGATGATAAGGAGAATGACCAAGTCGACAGGTCGTGATCAAGGGTTTTGAATTCAACACTATTGAAATCCTAAAGGATACTACGAGGATATAGAAATAAGTCAATTTCCTTTTTTGATAAGGAAGCTAAACGTGATACCCTGGGTAGACCTATTAAGTACAGTACCTTGTCTTTCTGAAATATGTGAAAGACAAAAGCAAAAAGAGTTCAAAGACGATGCTATTGAGCATAATACGTGGTTCATAGACGATGAAAATAATTCAAGAAGAATTGCCAAAGCTGTCGTGGATGAGACATATGCCCTAGAGTCTCATCCACGTAGAGTAATATATGAAAGCAAACCAAGGTACACTAGGTTGATCAGACCATCATACATCGGTTCTAATTAGACAATATGTTAGTGGGTCGATCCAATAAAATATGTTATGATCAAGATTGAAAAAGAGATAAGCTTGCAAAACTAAGGCTAAATTAGCAACATAAGGTAGTCAAAATACAAGTAAGGGAGGTAATGATGAAGAAGAAGAAAAAAATAGTCCAAGATCATTAACTAAGCTGGTCAAGCAATCAAAATAAGGTACAAGGTTAAGCAATTAAGGAAACAAGAAGAACACCATCACATGTCGGGTCGAAAGAATTGAGTCATGGTTGGATCACGAATTTAAGTCAGAAAGTAATTTAGTATCATGGTAAGGGTTCAAGAGATAACAACTAAAACAAGAATAAAGGAAATCAAGTTGAAGCATAAAATAAATTTAATTAAGAATCCAGTGAAATAATTTAGGGACACAGTTCTAAAGACGAATACTGTTAAGGAACGATCAAATACAAACGGTTAGAAGGTCACAATAAAAGGTCTAGATTTGAGGAAAGGTTGAGTAAGTCAAGATTGAGATACAATAACATAGTTTGGCAGATGACTAACAACACTGGAGTATATACTACTATCATAGTCATGAGTGATATGGCAATTAGTGTGGAACACTTCTATCTCATTAAGGTTACCTTGGTGGCCTACCATTACATTCCTTTAAAAAGAAATTTTAAAATAACTACCTCAATTTGTATTCGCTCTAAGCCTTCCAATCTAATCACGACGAACATTAAATTATTTTCATAAATCTCATAATAACTTTTATCACATTACTACTAACCTTTCCAAAATTTAACATTTCAATCCAATTTTAAACTCCCGAGTTAATAAATCATGAATCCATAAAATTCTATATCACTTCATAACTTTAAAACTCCCAATTTGGTCTCAAATAATCCTCAAAATAGACACTCAGCATATCACAGCAATCTAGCATTTACAGTTTAGTAGTTTAACACGCTTATCAACCATTAATTCTCTTTCTAAGTCATTGAAACATAATCAATACTTCTTAAACCAAAATCTAAATAGATTTTTAAATCTTCAATCAATTGACACGATTCCAAATTTGAGATTTTTTTAACACAATCATTTTCATATCTTCCCAATCTTTTAAACCAAAATTCTAATATCATTGCTTCCACTTAAATTTAGAATTCAATAAACATATACATCGCAACTTGTACGACTCAATTTAATAATTCATACTGCCACCCCTTTTTTGATCACTATCAAACCAATCTGTATACGTTCAAAGATGTATAATCATAATCCAATAATTCATGAATCATATCAATTCCTGAAATTAATTTATATAGATTCTAACTATTTTCCTCCAGCATCAAAATATAATTTTATAATCCTCTGGTGATTACTACGTAGAATCTTCAAGATAAATTTTTTTGGTAATATTCCAACTTACAAACTACTAATCATTAAATCTTCCATTTAGAAAAATGCCCTTATAACTTAATCAAATTCTCCGTGTATTCCAATTCCTTAATGTAATCCTTCCAGCCATGTGTTTGACCAATGAATATATAGAAGTGTAGCCATCTTTCTAACCTTTATTAAGCACAATAAAGTAAGGATATTGGTGAAAAGAGTTCAAACAAGATGCAAGAATCAAGAAAGGAAGGTGGACTAAAGTAAGGAAAAGGGAATCTATATCGAAGCTCACAATGAGATTCTCAAGGGTCGTCCCAGGAATCTCTCAGGAAATTCTAATAGTGATTGAGTATCCTCTCATTGTAACACCATACTTCCTATATTCTATAGCAGGCTCGTAGTAATACAATTAAGTCGTTGTGCTAAGTAGATATCGTACTAATACAAATTTTGACCTGCATAGACCGGAGAGATGAAATCATGTCTCCATAACTATCTTGAAGACAGATCAAACAAGGAATCATTTACTGAAAAAGAAGCAAAATTATCAAAGGAGGACAGTTGTTTTCAAAAGGAGACAACTACCAATAAGAATTTGATAAGAGTTTTCCTAATGTGATTGAGTACCTTAACTTATCCTATATCCTACTGCAGGTTGTAATGATACTCTAGTTCGAGTACCACTACGAATCACACTAGTTGTGATATGGACCTGCATGGGCTACCACTAAAATGTGTCACGATCCGCACCCAGTGCAAGGGTATGAGATGTGACGAACGCCCAGCCTACGTCGCAGTGTCGACAGTAGAAAGCTGTCCTGAGTCACAATATCTAACACAGTCTAAAATAAGCTCCGAATAGAGAGTAAATAATAAGTAACTCAATCACAATACTAAGATAGAATAGAAAAAAGAATCTCAAGAGATTCACAGATAAAAAGTCTTGGTGTAAAATACCAGAATAAATCTCAAGTACAACTCATAAAATCTCAAACAGAAATACAATAAAGTACTAAGTCTCAGCTAGACTATAGACAAGTCATCAGCGACTGTAGGATCCTCCTGAGGGTCCACGTTGCCAGTGTCATCTAAGCTAATGCCATAATAAGTAGGACAGTACTCCTCATCAATACCTGTAAAATTTTCAACATGCCCAGTTAGGACGGGACGAGCACATATCTCTCACAACAGTTCATAGCAGGAAAGGACATATAAAGTAAGCTATAGAAAACTATACATAAATAGCTGTAAAAAGAATCAACAAGAGAGAGAGACTATAAAATGAGATATAATATAACAATAGAGAAATATAGCCTTCTACGTGAATCAGAGCATGAATTGGTTATGTAAACGGTCTGAGTTACACATGGATACAGCTATGGAGTGCACATGGATACAACTACTAGAGATAATGATCACATAACCAACTACACTCTCCCTGCCCCCAATCAATACACAAGGATCAATGCATGTTATGTTATTGCACATGGATAACAACTACTGTATACATGGAGCCCATATGGTCATGAGTGTACATGAATAACATATGAGTGCACATGGATAAATATGAATACGTGGAGTACATGATGGCCATGATAAAGTACATAAACATGACATACTCGATGTATTCGAGGGGATAACATCGCATGAAAAATTCCAGAGGGTACTAATCCGTGTTAACGTCGTGTCAGCATCAAGTATACTAGTCTATAACAAGAGAATATATCCAAAGAAGTATGAAAAGATCAGAGAATATACTCGCCTGTCAAATCGAACTGCTGATGATGAGGTGTAACTAAACTGGGGCAATGTAAATGTATTTAAAATACAAACATGTCACAACCAAGTCCACAATATCAAAAGGAATAGCTACCATGCAAGACTACATGCTTCTAGGTCCATTTTGGTCAAAGTCAACCCTCGGTCAACTCTGGTCAAACTTGGTAAACACTGGTCAAACCTGGGTCAACTGGTCCGTCTACTAATTTCTAGGTCATACACAAAATTCTAGGTCATTTGGAGTTCGTTTGAGTTGAATTGGATCAAATTTGACTCAAAGTTGACTTTTGTCAATTTGGTCAACTTGTCGGCCAATTCGACTAAACTATGCTCAAAATGACAAACCAAATATGTCCTAAGACTCCTATAATTATATACACAACTATAATCTATTCCAAGAGGGTTTCCAAGCATAAAATCTATATACATATAGGTATATATATACACATGTATATATTCAATACAACCAAACCCTATTTCTAACAAATGGTGGTGTGTGTGTGTGTGTGTGTCCTGGAGCTTACTGAAATGGGATAAATCTGAGATTAAAATCAGTAAAATATAACCGTGGTATACCACAATTTAATATACTATTTATATACATATATACAAAGTAAGAAACTATATATATTTTTTTTCACAACGCTCAAAATGGAAAGATACTCAATGATGCGAGATGCTTAAAAAGTCTAAAATCTGGAATAATTCTCCCTCGACCCATTCTCCACGTATGTGTTAGGAATGGGCTTCAACGGGGTTATACATATATATAGTTAAATATATGCTTAAAGCTATATATAGAAAGCACATATACTCATAAATGATGGAAAATTGTGAAACAAAGCCAAAAGTTGGTTCTCACATATTTGAAATATCATATAAGTCCTGTAAACTCAGATTTTAGAAGCTAAAATGCTGGAAATCAAGATATCACATATCAACTAAAAATCGAAATTAAAGAAAACGATCCAATTTCACCCAACGACCCAAAATCCAAAATACACCAAATGAACCCGCGAAACATGGGATACACGTTGGCCTCGACCCACGTGATGTGTTCGTATACTCTTGGATTCAAAATCATGTCCGTGTCATGTCCACAGAACACGTATCGGAATTTTCCGATACCGCGTGGTACTTGTGCGTTCTCGCTCGTTTGAGCGCCGCACACGCAACGAAATGCCACGTTCTCGTGCATATAGCTGGAGGGGGTCCTGGGGTAGGTCTAGGACACAACAACATGGTGACATGCTGCCCGAAACAGCACATACAGACCCACGCACCCGCGCGGCCTGCTGCGCGCGCGCGTGCCCGCCGCCCCAGTGCGCGTGGTGCCGGCCTCGCTGCTCCCTCGTCGGGCCATGCCGCAACTTGGGATTTGCCCTACGGGTCGTCTAGGTCTAGGTCAACATGTTCCAGGTCTTGGAACTGGTCTTCTCTGCGTCGTGTGCACGCACGAAGTCCGTTTCTACGACAAAAACGAAGGGCAGAATGCACAGTGGCTGAGCGGGTCAAGCGCGATATCTCCGCGCTCGCTGAACGAACAATCGTGAAATTTTATGAGCATGAGGGCAGAGGTTGCATCCACGTGCTCATAAATTTTCACGCAAAAAATACGCTCTGTGCATTGCACAATCACACGCGGACAGTATGGCACGCCCAGCCTCTTGCACGGGATCCGTGCACGTCAGTCCGTTCCCCGAAACACCGCTGAAACGATGGCAAACCCAAAACCGTCTTCACGAAAGTTTATCAAAATCATATTATCTAAACATCCATGAAGACAGAAATGAAAAATAACAAATTTCTATCCTAAACGGTATTTTGTCGAACCCGTGCCGTAAGGGACCGACACGGGCTCGATACCTCCATCAAACGGAGTCGAAATCCCACCAAATTTTTAGGCAAGGCTAGGGCACCTATATGGATGCAAAAATGAAGAAAAAAACATATTTGCAATTGTAGATTAGGGTTTTACCTATTAAGTGTCAAAACTCAATGATCGGGGCTCCTCGGTCGTCGTTTCGGCCGATTTCCCTCCAGCAAAACCTTCCGTCTCCACTCCCAAAATGGTCCAGCAGATCCTCCTCTCCTCGACGAGCACAACAGACTTCGTTTGGGAAGAAATGGACTCCGGATGATGGAAAAAGGTGTTTTGGAGAAGGGGATCTATTAGGGTTTCTTTGTGGAGGCTACAATTCTACAAATGAAGAGAAAGGGAGAGGTTACTGCTATTTGGGCGGCCAAGGGGGGTTCTCTAGGGTTAGGTTTTCACTTGGGCCAACTCCTTCTCAATTAGAAATGGGCCCAAGTCAAAAAGCTTAAAGGCCTACATGTAAAAAGGCTAAATAAATAAATAAAGGCCTTAAAAATAATCTAATGCATAAAAATAATTTCTAAAAATGAATTAACCATTCTAATGCATGGTTAGGCCCCTATATATGTCCACTAAGGTTAAACAGGTTGCTAGCACAACACAAGTCAACATATTCAGAAAATCACAGAAAGGCCAAAATTGCTAAAAATCAATTAAACCATTACAAAAATAGAGATTAAATTTAAATAATTTTTTTAAAAACAAATGTGAATTTTAATTACATTATTAGGCTTCTAATGATGTTTAACTAAGGTCAAACTACTAAGTCACCAGTCTACAATCAATCAAATCACACTGCAATCAATCTAATTAATAAATAGATAAAAATTCAAATAAAAATCATAAAAATTCAAATAAAATTACTAAAATAGCCTTGAAATTGAAAAGTGAGTGTGACACCATTCCTATATTACATATAATTCATTTATACTTTTATATATGCATACCTTCATTCTCATTATAAATATATATACATAAAAGGGGGGTGAGTGATGTGAGGGTGTTATCACATAGCAAGAAGGGGGTTTCTTAGTGTATACTCTGTTAAGTGAATGTGTGATGATAGTGATTGTGCTAGTGAGAGGATGAACATATGAGTGAGGGTGTACCATATATGTGTGTGTGTAGTGAATATAGAAAAACAGTGTAATGTGGATAGGTTAGTAGTATGTGTGTTTATGATATCTAAAAAATTTGTAGGGTGTGTGTATCATGGAATCAGTGTGTGTAATGAAGTCAGTGTAAACAATCAATGTGTTCTTAGCTTAGGTATATGTGTGGATAGGGTAATGTGTGTGTACAGTCACAGGTTTGTGTGAGTGTAGCATTATGTGTACAGGAATATGAATTCAGTAAAACGTGTCTCAGTTTTTGTAATGTGTGTGTGGATGTGTGTAATAGAGGAACAATGTAATATGGCAGGAAATCAATAGGGAATGTGGTGTAATGTGTGTAACAGTAAAGGGTATTGTAGTGTTCTCAGGTTTTAGATAGGGAGTGTGTCAATGTGTAACTGTGTGCTCAGAATTCTAGTTAGTGAGTGTGTTAATAGAAAATCTGTGTGTGTAATATGACAGGAATTAGTGTGTGTTTACAGGAACTGAAATCCGTGTAATAATCTCAGGTTAACATGACAGTGTGTGGGTTCAACTATTCAATAAAACAGTGCCAAACACAGGTTCGTATCGTCATTCTGGATTCGTGGACATATAATTTGTTAGGTTTAGTGCACTTTTACCCTGATATGTTTTTCAGTGCAAAGTGGGTCCAACGACGGATATCATTTTGATCCAAAATTACTATTTTGCCTCTGTATCCAAATTGGACTTATGGGAAGGCTATCATAGCTAATTTGGCCATCCTGGACACGTTGGTAACATTTATTTTAACATCCGATAACATATGTAGATTGTTGCTTAGTATCATCCTTAAATTATAATTAATTATTATTATTAGTATATATATTTATATGCTTGGTTTTTGTAAAACTCTAAAGTGACCCTTGTGTTTCTAAGGACCCTAAGTGTTGGTTTAGATATAGTGTCACCCCACATTGGACGCCACTTAGCTAGTATCCAGTTAGGAGTCGTGTCATACCACTAGTGTAAAATCTTGAACATAGTTTAGAGACTGAGATTGTGTATCATTATGACAGAACACCGGATATCTATATCTTTATACTCGTATCCTCGCCTTGCTCTAGGCGAGTACCCCTACAAACTCTATTTTACTGCATATGATAATGAATTGCGTATGAACCATGTTAAAATACCGTTTCTTGAACTATAAGTCATATATTCACATACTTTATACTGCTCTCATTACCTACCATGCTATAAACTGCTCTCAGTACCTACCATATTTTATACTGCTCTCAGTACCTACCATACTTATACTGCTTCCAGTATCTTTCACATGTTTTAAACTGCTCTCATATCTCTCACATGTTAGAATCTGGGATATGGGAAAACTGATAGTTGAGTACGTGATCATGCCCCCTCTACCGAACTCGAGCAAGGTTGCATTTTATATGTTTACCGTGCCGTATGTGCTTATCCAGCTGTATTTGTGCGTATGTACATCTATCGCCTTATTCACTTATATGAAAGTTCATTTAATTTACATGTGCCACATACATTGTACACCTATCGACGACCTCCGGTACACCACCTTGGTGTGGCAGCGGCCTCCCCGACACGTGAAACACACGATTCGTACGTTTGGCATGAGATCCCATCGGTGCGCGCGAGTTTTGAACTCATAATTTATATTTCGTCGCAGTGACTTCGTACACATTTTTCGAGAAATCTGACCGTTGGATCGACAAACTCTTTGCTCTATCAAAATCTCGGTATATAGTTTTTCACTTCTCTCAAGTTTCATCCGTAAATTTTGTCGTTTGATACATTAAAATCGGCCGCCAATTTGACCGTTTAAATTGAACTATTTTTGAACAGTTTTATGGTGCCAACTTCGTCGGCTTGTATCTCCGCCGTCCAAGCTCCATTTGGCATGCCACCAGTTCCTGTGCGTAGCTGGTATAACCCTCTTCCTGTCCCTTCAGTTTCATTTCATTGTGAGCACATTTGATTCGTTGAATTTGACGCCAAAGTTGGTCGTCCGAATTCGTAATTTCCAACTTATAAAATTCTATTTTCAAATCCGGGACTCCAGAGTTCAATTCTGACATCACTAATAGACTCGTGGCGTCGTTCTGGCATGATTTTCATATATAGTTTGTTAGATTTGGGGGAGATGGACCCTGGCACGTATTTTCGTGCAAGCCGAATTCTAAATGCCCAGGTCAACGTGTCATTTTGAGATCGGCTCATCAGAATCTAATTTCGGGTATACCGTGGAGTTCGTATCGCCATTTTGGACTTGTTGACATAGACATTGTTAGATTTTGTGGACCATGGCTTCGACACGTATTTTTTTGCAAATCGGATACCAATATCCAGGTTAATGGACCATTTTGTGATTGACTCATCGGAATTCCATTTCGGACATACCGTTGGGTTCGTATCGTCATTCTGGATTCGTGGACATATAATTTGTTAGGTTTATTATACTTTTACTCTGACACATTTTTTGGTGCAAAGTGGGTCCAACGATGGACATTATTTTGATCTGAAATTACCATTTTGCCCCTGTATCCAAATTAGACTTATGGGTAGGCTATCCTAGCTAATTTGACCATTCTGGACACGTTGGTAATATTTATTTTATCATCCGATAATATTTGTAGATTGTTGCTTAGGTATCATCCTTAAATTTTAATTAATTATTATTATTAGTATATATATTTATATGCTTGGTTTTTGTAAAAATCTAAAGTGACCCTTGTGTTTCTAAGGACCCTTAGTGTTGGTTTAGATATAGTGTCACCCCATATTGGACTTTTATGCTAGGTCACCACTTAGCTAGTGTCCAGTTAGGAGCCTGTGTCACACCACTAGTGCAAAATCTTGAACATAGTTTAGAGACTAAGATTGTGTATCATTTTGACAGGAAACCGGTCATCTATATCTTCATACTCGTATCCTTGCCTTGCTCGAGGCGAGTTTCCCTACAAACTCTATTTTACTGTATATGATAATGAATTGCTTATGAACCATGTTAAAATACCGTTTATTGAACTGCAAGTCATATATTCACATGCTTTAAACTGCTCTCAGTACCTACCATGCTTTAAACTACTCTCAGTACCTACCATGTTTTATACTACTATCAGTACCTACCATGGTTATACTGCTCCCAGTATCTTTCACATGTTTTAAACTGCTCTCGTATCTCTCACATGTTAGAATCTGGGTTATGGGGAAAACTGATAGTTGAGTACGTGATCATTTTCCCTCTACCGAACTCGAGCAATGTTTCATTTTATATGTTTACCGTACCGTATGTGCTTATCCTAGCTATATTTCTGTGTATGTACATCTATTGTTTATTCACTTGTACGAAAGTACATTTTATTTACATGTGCTGCAGTACATTGTACACCTATTATTACGTACCTGCTCCAGTTTTAAACTCTAGATATACATGTGTCGCTATGACAAATGTATCCTTTACATAATAGACTGTGATATGCTATGTTCTTATTTATTACATCTCTTTTTATTCCATGCTCAGTATGTCTAGTTTGTAGAATCAGTACTTGCTTCCGTCCTGACAGGATTACGTTGTTGGCATACTTTCGGAGGAAGATTTGCTCTGTGATCTTTATTATGGACCCATTGCAGAGGACTAGGTCATTGCTTCCGAGGAAGTCCCCGTAGGGAACCTCTCTTGGTAGTCTCGCTTAGATTATTTTTGGCTTAGTTATTGAATTGTTTAGACTATATCTTGTAGTCACTGGACTTTGTCTCCAGTTTGATACTTTGGAAGTGTATTATTAAGTCTGTACTTATTTTACTTTCGCTTATAGATGTTGTGTTTTGATGAAACTTTTAAATGTGATATTAGAACTGTTAGCAGCTTAGATCCTTTATTGTTTATACTTAGAACAGCTTACTACGCTTTAACCAAGTGTAGGCTGGACATGGCTCGGCCGGCCTAACAATTTGGGTAGCAGGTCGTGACATGTTTTTAGTGGTGGCCCATGCAGGTCGAGACTTAAGTTGTTTGGTTACATTATTGTACCAAGCATGCCTGCAATTAGGATCTTAGGACAACTTGGTAATACTAGGGACAACAATTAGAACACCTAGAGGATTTCTAGGATTGCAACATAGGAAAACTCATTACAGCATAGGACTGTTAACTATATTTAGTCTCTTGCTTGAAATTCAGTGGATTAGAATTTTGACCAAGATAGTACCTTTGGGATGACCCGTAAAGATTTCACTCTAAATCTTACCTTGAAATATATTTTTGCTTGTTTCCATTTGATCTTCCTTAATTCGTTGTTAACTTTGATATTGCATCGTGATAAATTTTGTGGATTGAATTGCGATATATCTTGATAAGGTAAATATCTGCTTTAGTTATGGAGTTTAGAGTTTATCGCAGCCATATTAGCTAGTATGACAAAAACATAGGGCCTGATTTTGGTTATACTTATCTTAGTTATGGAATTTAAATTTTTTGTAGCCATACCGGTTGGCGTAGCGATAATTCAAGATAACATGATTATAGGATGTATACCTAAGTTATGACTCTATTGTTTATTGCATCTAAGCTTACTGGTGTGGCAAAATTTTTGACAACATGATTTCAGAAAGACATGTATGGTTATCAGATCATATCTCAACTTGGTTCACTTCGTTATGACCGAATGAGCAAAAAAAAAATTATCATCATCATTCTTTTCCTTCTTGATTAACTCTTTCCTATCTACATCCACAACCAGGATTATAGGTTCTCTAGGACTCTCCAACAGGATTGCTTTCATGTTATCTTTTTGGACATAATTATTTTTGTGTTCCATTTTTTTTCTATTACTTGACTAAACTCTTTTTCGTTAACCTCTCGGGTAATTCTTCTCGTCCTTCTCGATAATTATTGGAAACGCCTTATAGATTGATCCAAGGAAGGTTCGAGAAAGTAGATTTTAAACTTATATTACGAAATCGAGAGTTTTGGGGCCATAGAAATACTGGCGAGGCAGGACTTCAGATGACGGCATCATGGTTACATATGTTTCACGGATCTTACTTGAACCATACCCTATGTATTTGATTAATATTTCATGGATTTAGCCAAGATAAGTTTAAGAACCTGTACTATCTGCACGGCAGCTGTGCACTACAGCCATACATCGTATTACGGAACAAAGAAGTTATTTCAGCCAGATGCACGCTGACTTGGCAATAACTTCACGTGACCTAATCGCGGAAGTATATGGTTCTCAAGTTTTACCTCGACTACGTCCTATGCATCCCGTTGTCCTCGTACCATTCTTGGAGATATTCAGACAAACTTTTCTGTCTTGTTTGACCTTTAACTTATTTGGACACTGTTATGGATTGCTCGACCCAGTCTTATGCCATGTTACCTTCTATTTAATAGACAACTGAAATAGCCAAACCTTGTTAACTGATTCTATAGTATAACTATAAATGTTATTGTATGATTATGATAAGTACTTTTCCTAGGGATTGGTTAGATTAAGCTTATAGGACAAGTATGAGTGACTGACTATAGTAGACATGGAAACCATTAAGAACGATTGTATTGATAGTATAATTTGATGATAGGGCATCTAAGATAGAATAATGAGATATTATATTATTGTGTCTATGGATTGAGGATTAGAATCTTGTGCTTAGAGTTTGAGGATTGAACATTCATAGGACTTTGATGACCAAGTGATTGTTGGTTATCTATAGCTAGTTACATGTGATTAGAGGGTAGATCGATATGTGGAATAATATAGAATAAGTTAGAATGAGATATAATAATTCGTAAGAGATCGGAAGATATCAGTTAAAACGACAAGGAATAAGGCAAAGACATATGTACATTGGTAATTAATAAATCGGGAGTTTTGAAATCGAGGATTTATATTCGGAGGAGTTGTTGAGTAAAAAGAAGAAGGCTTGACGCCAAGGATAAGTATTGAATGTATAATTTCAAGGAGAAGCTGTAGAAAATGATTGAAGACAAATAATGCAAAGGACCCGTGGATTGATAGAATAAGGATACTTAGGATATGATAAGGAAATCAAGTATTTACAAATTGAGGTTGAAAATATGGTTGATGACTAAGCATTGTTGGCTTATAAACATATCAAGAGAATGACCTGTATTTTAGGGTATACATAAAGGTTTCATATTAGTATGGAAGATTCTAAAGGATACATGTTGTAGTTTATGATAGAAGGACCTTTTTTGAACCTGAACCAAAATAATTGTAAAGAGAAACAAAAGAGATGATCACAAGGGTAGAAGATTGAGTATTGTAGCCAGAGCAGCTACATGTTTTAGTTTGACCTATTGGATGATTTTAAACTTTGAGGACAAAATTCTTATAAGGTGGGTAGGATGTAAGCCCCCCGAATTTTAGGGTTTATTTTAATTTTTTTAAATAAATTATTTTCAATAAATATTTTATTCTAATTATTTTTTATCATTAAATGTACTTTTTCGTGACTTTGACTTCGGGAGCGTCAAAGATGCCAATCTCGGAAAACTCACTTCATGAGTTTTATAGTAGACCAGATTATCTTAATTTTGTATATGGTGTCCCACTCAAACTTGTTCCCTTGTACTCTTTTTGCTTCACACAATTTTGGGTAAATTTAGACAATTTGATCGTTAAATAATTATTAATTAAATTCTCTCTTTTATCTTTGATCATCGTATGCACGTTACTATGACTTTTAATTTAGGAGCACAAGACTAGTCATTTTCTCGAACCAACTTCTTATGAATGATCTACTCAAGACATCCTACACCCATGACCTTCGTGTCTCACTCAGACACACCATTTTGTGCTTCATTTGCTTGGCACAACTTTCTGACGCGAGACCCAATTTTAATTTATCCCACGGAGTCACATTTATTCTTCGACTCGAATTTAGAACACCCTTTTAACCCAAACCTGTCAACCCAACATATGGACCTGGCCCACATGAATCCTACTACCCATATGACGCTTGTGTCCCATTTAGCATAGCTCCCGCATGCTACTTATTTACCCGTGTCCATAAATGAATAAATTAATCCATTTATTGTACCAAACCCGATTTTGACCCGACCCAGCTCAACTGAACCCAAAACTAAGCTCTATGTTATCCCCTTATGAACACCCCACACAATTCCTCTTTTTTCTATTTTAAAATATCCCTTTCTCTTTTATTTAATAAATATCTTTAACACTTTTTCTAAATAATATATATATATACATATATAAAAATATCTTTCTCTCTCCTCCTTAAAACACTCCCACCCACACACACACACAACCCCCCATTACCATCACAACACCCTCCCCACTCTCTTAGCCGACTTCAACTCTCTCTCTCTCTCTCTTAACTTTCTCTTTCTCTCTCTTTTTTCTATAAATATCTCTTTCTCTCTCTTCTATAATATATATACAACTCTTTCTCTCTCTTTACTACACAGCCACCTCCTTCTCCCCATGCCTTAGTCAATACCCCCACCTTCATCAACACCACCACAACACCACCACAAGTACCCCGAGCACCAGGTCAGCCACCACCTCTACCTTCTTCTTCTCACTTCACCATCTCCATCCCCCTCTTCATCAACATCACTACGCACCACCACCATCACTACTCACCACATTCGGGCAGCCATGTCGCCTGTGCCGTTTCCCGTGCCCCCACAGATTCCTGTGCCACCGTACGACGAAGTAGCAGTTGCTACAGTGGCCAGCTTCAGTGGCCAGCAGCAGTGCCCGTAGCAGCAGCAGCAGTGCAAAGCAGCAGCCGTACGCTGCCGCCGTCATGCGCCGTCGCGTGACCACCCCCCTCCGTGCGCACACTCCGACGACCCCCTGTGCACCACCTTGGTGTGGCAGCAGCCTCCCCGACGCGTGAAACACACGATTCATGCGTTTAGCATGAGATCCCGTCGGTGCGCACGAGTTTTGAACTCAGAATTTATATTTCATCGCAGTGACTTCGTGCACATTTTTCGAGAAATCTGATCGTTGGATCGACAAACTCTTTGCTCTATCAAAATCTTGATATATAGCTTCTCACTTCCCTCAAGTTTCATCCGTAAATTTTGTCGTTTGATACATTAAAATCGGCCGCCAATTTGACCGTTTAAATTGAACTATTTTTGGACAGTTTTATGGAGCCAACTTCGTCGGCTTGTATCTCCACCGTCCAAGCTCCATTTGGCATGCCACTAGTTCCTGTGCGTAGCTGGTATAACCCTCTTCCTGTCCCTTCAGTTTCATTTTATTGTGAGCACGTTTGATTAGTTGAATTTGACACCAAAGTTGGTCGTCCGAATTCATAATTTCCAACTTATAAAATTCTATTTTCAAACCCGGGACTCCAGAGTTCAATTCTGACATCACTAATAGACTCGTGGCGTCGTTCTGGCATGATTTCATATATAGTTTGTTAGATTTGGGTGTGATGGACCCTGGCACGCATTTTCGTGCAAGCCGAATTCTAAATGCCCGGGTCAACGTGTCATTTTGAGATCGGCTCATCGGAATCTAATTTCGGATATACCGTTGAGTTCATATCGCCATTTTGGACTTGTTGACATATACATTGTTAGATTTTGTGGACCATGGCTTCGACACGTATTTTTTTGCAAATCGGATACCAATATCTAGGTTAACGGACCATTTTGTGATTGACTCATCGGAATCCCATTTCGGACATACAGTTGGGTTCGTATCGTCATTCTGGATTCGTGGACATATAATTTGTTAGGTTTATTATACTTTTACTCTGACACATTTTTCGGTGCAAAGTGGGTCCAACGACGGACATTATTTTGATCCGAAATTACCATTTTGCCCCTGTATCCAAATTGGACTTATGGGTAGGCTATCCTAGCTAATTTGACCATTCTGGACACGTTGGTAATATTTATTTTATCATCAGATAACATTTGTAGATTGTTTCTTAGGTATCATCCTTAAATTATAATTTGTTAGGTTTATTACACTTTTACCTCTTGGTAGTCTCGCTTAGATTATTTTTGGCTTAGTTATTGAACTGTTTAGACTATATCTTGTAGTCACTGGACTTTGTCTCCAGGTTGATACTTTGGAAGTGTATTATTAAGTCTGTACTTATTTTACTTTCGCTTATAGATGCTGTGTTGTGATGAACCTTTTAAATGTGCTATTAGAACTGTTAGCAGCATAGATCCTTATTGTCTATACTTAGAACAGCTTACTACACTTTAACCAAGCGTAGGCTAGACATGGCTCGGCCCGGCCGAACAATTTGGGTAGCGGATCGTGGCAGCCCTAACCTAGCATCTCCTAGGACATGACCACAACACGTGTGGTGCGACATACGAGTCCCTAGACTTGTCGTCCCGCGTTTCACGACGCGGTGCACTGTTCTATGCCACGCGCCAGGCCGCGCATGGACGCGGGCTTCATGCGTGTCGGACACAACACTTGGCCGACAATGGAATCA